>JABMIG010000176.1:0-57328 GCA_013187285.1 Cyclotella cryptica
GCTTAGGTCATCAACTAACAAATTTGATCAAATTTGTTAGTTGACCCTCAAATTTGTCAGTTGCTGGCAAGTCGTAGAGAGTACTGAATTCCTCCAGTAGACTAAATTCCTAAAAAATTGTGTTGGCGCCCACAATTTCTTCCCTCTAGAGAAGATAATCTTTGGCCCCTACCCATTTTTGCACCCATCTATCTCACGGTTCTGAGGTTGTAGGTGCCTGCAATGTTGTTTAACAACATCACTTGCGATCGTGAAATTTCTTTTGGTGAGCTATGGTGGGCAGCTATAAGGGTCACAGTCAGACGAATTTAAAAACAGTCACTCACAAATTTGAGGGGTCAACGTGGACATCCAAGTCGTACGACTTTGACACATCCAAATTTGTTAGAAATCTCTACTCCGACAACTAACAAATTTAAAGTCGGTCGCAGTCGGTCGCTTGCAAATTTACGAAACGTGGACACACTAATACATAACATAATCACGTCTATCATAATAACTAAACCGGTTAGAATGGACTTTGAACCACGTCATGTCAGATATCTTTGACCACTCGTGTGACATCAATATCAAATCCCTGGCACCCAGCCAAGATTGCACAACCCTTTGGGACTATCTCAACGGCTTAAGTCCAGCTCTACAGGTCCTCAGCTTCGACGGAAGGCAGCTGCAATTGCACTGCCATAACAAGCCAAAAATGACAAAATGGTTCAAAGTCAATCCCGTTGAAATTGGTATGTTTTCTACGGAGTAAGGTATGTCAGATATGGGAAGCTCTAGAAGCCATCTAAAAATTCTTGCACACAAGCAATTCTCAGCAACTACGTCACGAAGTAGGGTCAGACTATCTGACAATTCGTGTCCACACAATTTTGAGTGTCGACGCATACAATCGTACGTGAGAATAGTAAATCCCGTCGTTCGTGGTTCAAAGTCCATCACGCAGTTCAAAGTCCATTTTAGCTTGTACCTGTGACATCCAAAATTACAGGCATTTCCCCGAAGTCCACTCTTCTATTATACATCTATGAAGTGTTTTTATATTTTTGTTTACGTGAGTCGGCATTACCCACCGTACGTCTATTAAACCCTCTTACATAAAGTTGGACCAAAGTGTGTTAACTAGAGCAAAAAAGTGTACCTAGTTAACTTAAACTAGAGCACTTTCCGACCTTTGTTTATCGCTCGTGAATTAGGACAATCTGGTATTTTTCAGATAGATAACCGTATCTGCGACAATTTTTGCTCTAGATAACCAAATTTAACGTTTTATGAGATTGAGACTACACGGAAAAGGGACATTGCTCAATTTGTACGATGAAAGCATGGCAAATGGTGCTAATTGTGTTCGTCTAAATAATGATCAAATAATATTCTTTGTGGGGGTCTATAGTGGTAATTTTTGGCGAGGAATCGAACGGTGCTATCAGATTGACTCAGAAGTGAGCGCAAGTGGGCGAAATCGGGCAATTTCGTTAACTAGGGTCGGTTTTTGCTCTAGATTATCAACTAGGGTCGAATTTTGCTCTAGATAAGGGTGAGGGTTAAGAAGATGCTCCCAATAGCCATCCTCTTTCTAATCGAGAGGTTTTGCAGTGTTAGACTAATTCGCACCTTTCTGACGTCATAATGATATCTTTATCACGCAAGCTCAAGGAGAAAACTATGGTATCCTCCTCGAACACTAGAGATGGTTCTCGGTCGAGAATTCGAGATCGAGATACGAGAATTTCTCGTTCGAGATAATGTCTCATCTCGAAACACTCCGATCCGAGATCCGAGATGAGATTTTTTACGTACACGTACAACGCACGTACGTATATAAACACGTATCTATCAAGGTACATACCTGACGTGCGTCAGAAGTGCGTGCACGCTCATAGGATCTGGAATGGAATCTCCTATCAATTCCACGGAGATCATCTCGAACGAGATCTCGATCTCGAAGGGTCAAATCTCGAACTATTCTTGATCTCGAAAAATTGCACGAGACGAGAATGAGAACCATCTCTATCGAACACACAATGGACCTCAACCTCAACTATGTATGGTATGGGAAATTGCCAAAACATAGTATTATAATTATTTTTAATGTCTAATTCCTCTTCCGATATATAATATGATATCTGCAATGGCATGAGGAGGCCTTCATTTCCTCCTTTCCTTTGGTTTCCTCAGTAGATAAAATGCTCCGCTCCAGCTCTGCCTCCTCCCTCTCGACCGGAGCCACCGGCCTCGTCTCCAGCAAATCCACCAAGTCTGCGACACTGGCGTACCTCCAATCTTACGAAACCATGGTGCGAATGCAAGACGACGAGGCGGAGAAAACGAGTGATTTTCTGAGGGGGGCGCTAGAACGCATTCGATTTTTGGGGCGGCGCAGCGAAGGCAGCAGCAGCAGTGTGGGCAACAACCACGAAGACGCACCAGAAGGAATGCTGACCTACCTTGAAATGAGGCGGTGTCTACTTCGGTTAGGGTACACGTGGAATCGATCCCTGCCCCAATCTGCACCAGGAGCGAGCTCTCGCTTCTACGACGACGACGCTGTCAGCATCGCATCGGGAAAGTCCTCCTCGTCTCGCGTCAGTGGAGCCAGCGGCAGGGTCATCGGGGGGAAGCGGAAAAAGAGGGATGTGTTAACAACGGATAGCCAGCTCATCATGCTAATGAGCATTTTGGTAGAGATGGAAGAACGACATCGAGTGGAGAAGATGGCGATCGACACACATCAGCCAGACGAGGACAAGCATTGCTCAAGAGGGTTGTTTTGGCCGGAGTTGATACAGGCCTATAAATTGGTTATTGGGGGGATGCAATCGCTACAGGCCTTAGACAATGGATTAAGCAATGGCAACAGTAATGGCTTTCAGGGCGCAGATTTGTCAGAGAGGCTACGAGAGAGGACCAAATGTTTACTGAGATCGTTTGGTCCACATCAAACAATGCCAGTTGATGTGTCTCTTTTCTCTCCTCCTTCTATCCGGAGCAATAGTGGCAAAAGCCGGGATGGGCTCTCTTCCCCATCCAAACAATTGTTCACTTCTCCTTCCAGGACCAGTAGCAAAAAATCTCGAGCAAAGTCAATCACCGATGCAGGGCTCTCTCAACCACGTCTCGCAGACGAAAACGTACGGAAATTGATGCACAATAAAGATTCTGCATTGGCGAAAATCGTTGAAGAGCATGAATCTGAGATGAATGCCATGGCTTCTAGCATGGAGGCACTAAAAGCGCAAGAAATATCTAGTCGATCTGCACTTGCTGATCGTAGAAAGAAAGCGCGAATCGCACTCGTGGCCTTAACGATCATAGTGTTTGCCATAACGGTCTATTGGGAACACCAACGAAGATTGTGGGTACACCGTCAAATTGCTTTAGGACGAGAGGCAGAACGCCTCAAGTCTGCTGAAGAAATTGAACGCCTTTCTCTGCAGAGAGATGGACTACGACATAAATTGAATACTCTGGAGGGCACCGCACGATATCAGCATTCTCGTTTGGTAGAATTGGAATCATCCACCAATTCGACATTGAATGAGATTGCTGAACTAGAACAGAAATGGTGGATTGATCAAGCAGAGATGGGAAGGTGCCATCTTTCTCTTAGAGAGATGGAGGCAGATTTCACTAAATTGAAGAATAACATTGATGAGATCGAAGAGGAGCAAGGTTGGTGTTTGAATAGATTGCAAGGAAGAGAGGCTGAGTTGAATTCTTTACAGTTTGCTCGGATCGGCGACGATGACATTGCTCTTAGTCGCAGCGATGTTAGAGCACTAACAGTTGCAGCCACATCAGCAACAGAGAAACCCAAAACTGAAAAACCTGTCAAATTAGAAATGAAATACAATCGATCCGTACGCAACGCCATGATGCTACGACAAGTTTATTCGGGTTTAGGTGGTGTTGCTGCGAGTGTTATATTTCGTGGTGTCTTTCCCGGATTCTTTTCTTTTTTGAGTGCTACCGGTGGTGCAGTGGCTCCCACAGCCACCACGGCTGTTGCTGCCGCACCTAAGAAATTCTTTATGAATATCAAGTGGGTGGATAGGATTCATGCCGCAACGGTCGTTCTTTTGGTTGTGAGGACAGCGGTGCTATTCTTTTTTCCGTAGGGGCAGTAGGGGGCAGTATCATTTGTGATTCGACTAAAAAGATAATGAACAAAATGTGTAATTCATCGCGTGCTTGTTTGGTGCAAATGTTTCCTTAGAATTCGTTAAACGACTAAATGCAATTATGGTGCCAAACATGGTACCAGTCTAAAATTACCAGCAGCCGCTGCAAGATTTTTTGTAGCTTGCTGGACAGAATAGGAGTTGTAGAGACAGAGGAAGACGTACTTTTGAAATAAAGTGCTTGTTGTAGTATGCCACTTTTCTACGCTTAATTAATATGTACTACAGTAGTTGCAAATGGGGGTGAGCGCCTCGTACTTTCAATTCTATACAATACACACCATAGCACTTACTTTATTGTTGTGGTGTCAGTTCAAGCCATATGGTTCTTGACCATCTGACAATCAAAATTCACTCCAAGTTCCAATCATACTTTCGCAATCAAAAAAACTACATTACCTCAAGGGGTTATAAAAATAATCCCACTTTACACAAATTTGTGTATGAACTGCACATCAGTAGGTGATATTTCATTTCATTGCTTAAACTGATCACTGTGCATTTTTGTTCGTGTTTGAAACAGTTGTAGTCGCCATTGTGTAAGTATATTGTCACGAATGATTTGTCAGTCACTGCACGGCCCTTGTTTTCTAATATGCTATAAAATTACAGCCAAGTTTCTTTCATTACATTGTCTAGTAGCAAATAGTACTAACACGCTCTACCTTTTAGATATTGCAGTGTCTTATCCACTGATACCTGTCACCTAAAATGTATATTATGTACCCATATTCATAGGCATTGGTATTTATTGTCGTTACTTCAATGTTTTACTATTGGGTAATTAATGTGTGTGATGCCTTCCTTGGATATGGAGCTGTCTCTCATGCTCCCTCTCAGAAACTTTGCCCTAAAAATTTGTTATCCGTCAAAGTCTTAGGAGTCCAAATTCACAGGATGGTATGTGGAGGCAGACTGAAATAACTGACTCTTTTTGTTACATAAGAAAAATACCGTATAATGAGTAAAGAGAAATTAATTCACTCTTTTGAAAATGGTTGGGATATGGATTTGTCAATAGAGTCCAGCTGATGTTATAGCAAAAAGATTCTCTGTCTCAAACAACTTTGTAGAAGTCGTCGTTGTGTGTTGTTGGAGGTTTTTGGTTCAATCATTTAATCTAATCTATGCTTCAGCCTCTATATCTGCTGCCTGTGGCAATATATATATGTATGACAAAAGTTTCTTTCCCGTAGTTGCCATTGTGTAGAAGTATGCCATATTGGCAACAATCTCTGCATACATAAGTACTTCAAAACACTCTTTGTGTTGTGTAGATGAGGCTGGTGGTATCACATATTCGTTAGTGTGCATTGTACTATGGCATCATACCATTGTTGATGGCTAGAACACCATATACTGTAAAATGTACATAAAAAAGAGACAACAAAGTTGGACAGTTCTTGCTTTTGTTGGATTGATGACATTATGCAATACTAATTTACAGGATATATTTTATTTACCTAGACGGTATGTTAGGTAAGTTACCAGGCATATTATTTTAAAAAATAATTGATAGTTACCCTTTTACCTGTATTGTACGGTACCTTATGGTATTGTACGGTAACAGGAATATCATAAAACATTATTTTTATGTTATTTTGACGTCATCTTTTCAACAGTGCAAAATAACCACGCTTTTTGTCTCAACGCGACGAAACTCGGATTCGCCATTATTATATCATACAAACTTTTATGATGACCGTGCTGGGAGGGATTACGGGAATTTTTATGATATATTGAGGGATGTTTTGTGACACGATAACATTCCCTTCAAGTTTACAGAACCAGTGTTGTATGATTAAAATGAGAATTTGTGACTAATGTTCCCTTCAAGTTTACAGAAACATTCTTGAAAATAATGTCATACGTTATACAAAAAGATATAATTTTAAAGGTAGGCAATAACTAAGGACAATATAACTACCCATGTAAGTCCAAGCGAAAAATGAATTATTTACAGGTAAGTTCACATCAACTTCGTGGTCAGTACCTTTTTTGGCAAAAAGCAAAAAAACTGTCTCACTGAAGAAGAAGAAGGAGAAGGAGAAGAAGGAGAAGGAGAAGAAGGAGAATACGGCTCAGTTTCCAACACAACTAAGATTTAAAAAAAAATCTTGACTATTATGAAGCGCAATTACTATTCTGAACCACAAATTCGATTTTGTACCAATTCCTTTGTAGTTTGGGCCAGTTTCTACATGACGATCGATTTTTTGCTGACATTTTGTTCTAGATAAAAAACATACCAAGATCTACGATGTACTATTTGAATCACAAATAATGAAACTCGATGATCGTATGGTCGTTGTGTTGGGAACTTCTGATGGGTTGACGGACCTCGCGACTTGGACTTAAGCTCTTGAGAGCACGTAGAAGGATTCTGCTGTGTCACCTGGTCGTTGGATCCGAATCTAACGGACACAACAACGTGCCAAAGTTGGGCAATTTCGCTGACATTTTTGTGTCTCATAATAGTTTTAGACTGGTAGTGCATTTGCATCTTCGTAGTAGCTGTTTGTACAAGTTGCATTCCTTTTAGCCAGAAGAGTCATTCATACCACCCCAGTCACTGTCACTTTCACCAGTAGAATTCTACATCGGAATTCCTATCTAAAATTAACAAATTAATAATCTCCATGGCCATCAACCCAACGTCGAACTTTCCATCCCTCGTACACGTCTACCACTTGATTGGCGCAACCCCACTGTTTAATTAAATACTCCCCAGAGTATCCCAAATACGCCACCGAACTCCCCATTGCCATTGACCTCGAAACGGCTACGACATCGCCACGCCGCCGCCGCTCTCTCGACTCAACTCCCCAGCGTCCCCCACGTGCTTCAGCACTCTCCTGACCACACCCGTCTTAAATCGGCCAAGACGCCGCCGCTGCCACCGTCGCCGCTTCCGTCGTCTTTCCAGCATCCATCTTATCCACGAAAACGGCCCCCACCGCCCGCCCCACCACCGCCACGACGCCGCCACATTAGTGTGGCCCCAACGATTCAATAACCCCCCCATCACAAATCAACTCCGCCGCCGCCGCCTTACCGCCGACTGCCCCAGCGTCCGCCACGTATTTCCCACGTATAGAGCCTCTCACGGCCGCAATTTCTTCATCGCTGCCACCGCCCGTCAAACAACACCTCCGCCATCATGTCAGCACAATCGACACTCGACAAGCTCTTTTCCATCGCAGGGCGAAAACAAGATTCAGCATCTTCTCCCTCGCAAAGCGTAACCTCACCAGCACACTCGAGTGTTACTTTCGGCACCGATTCCGGTGGTGCTTCAGCTCCCGCCATGCCAGCAGGAGTCCACCCCCCTGGCATCCTAAGGGTTACTGCTGCCTCCAAGGACACCGATATTCCAGTAAACTCTCCTTTGAGAAAGAAAACAAAGAAAAAGAAACAGGTGAAGGGGCAGGCGAAGAAGGCCCCTGCAAAGACTGCCTTCCAGACAGAACCAAAGGAGTCCTTGGCCGTCAAGGCAAAAGCAATCCCTGTTACCCCCAAGAAACTCCCCCCTCTTAAGTACCAGGGTTTTGTTGGGGGAACTATCAATGTCGGGCCATGCGAACACATGAAGCCTGTCGTTTACGGAAAGCTCAACGCGATGCTATCCATGGTGCAAAAGGTCCCCGGCGCAAGGGACACTAGAATTCTAAGGTTTAACGACCCTGACGAGGCTCCCATCTGTAACCCTTCTCAGATGCCGAAAGACCACGTGGAAGTCCAGCAGTACTGCGATTTTCCAGTGGAGACGAAGGCTTGGGTCGGTCGAACTATCAAACCAGGAAAAACAAGGAAGCTAGAGTGTTCTTTTCTCATGGCTTCAAATGCGCCAATCGAATTGTTGGTTAAGGCAATTGGCGTAGACTTGATTGATCTAGATGTTGTTTTGGAGTACAAGGATTGCCAGGCCATCCAATCTGAAGCACGGATCCATTACACGTGCATTCAAAAGAAATTTAATGAAGAATCTATGGGAAAATTCCTTTACAAACGTTTCAGGGCCATCCAAAAGATGGAGTTTGAGCGTGACAAAACCAGTTTGCTAGGTCGACAAGAGGCGGCTGGAAAGCCCTTTCCTATGATCGTTGTGAAGAGAGCATACCCCTACAATGGTATATGGGAAAGTCGCAAAGATGGTGATTTTTCTGATAGCCGTTACAAAATGGCCTTTCAACTCCAATATGTCATAGAGTACACGGAAATTGTAGAAACAGCAAGCAAGATATACAAGCGCAGTGGTTGGATTAACCGGGATTTTGGCCAACATGCTACTTGTATTCGTGCTTCAGAGAAGGACAAAAACACTGATGAGACTACTTTGCTTCGTTACCATCAAGCACTCACCTCTCACCAAGCCGTTATGCTTTCCTCCGGGCTCACTTGCTTCCCTGATGTTATTAACCCCGATTATGAGGTTGAAGAACACTTTTGGAAACGGACCACCCGAAGCAGTACTAATGACAAGGATGGAGCTCCTAACAAGATCTCTCTCCATGACATTATACACTCTCTTACCGTCCCCGGTGCCCAAAAACCCATCCAGGTTTTTCAAGGAATGTGCAGGAAAGCCAATGGACAAGGGTACGAGGTTGGGATAGCAGCAACCTCTCCCTTGACTAAAGCTCTTGCTCGCAACATCAGTGAGCATCCCTGTGGCTGGGTTAGTGGGTATATGAAACACAAGGGTTACAAAAATGAAATGATCGCCAAGTTGCTTAAAGGATCATTCTTGTCTGAGTCCGTGCTTGCAGCTCAAAATGCTCTGTGGGATAAAGACAGGTACCGTTACTTCTTCTCACATTTCCGATGAGGATCTTCATTTCCGCCAGGTCCAAGAAAGCTGGGTTGACATGTCACTTGGCAAATCAGCAGAAGAGAATGAAGTGGATGTAGCCGTCAATGCAGGTGATCTTATGGCCTTTAACTTGGAGGATGGAGCCTCCGTGACGAGCGTTAATACAACCAATTCTGGGCTCCCAGGAACAGGTGAAACTGCCTTTACTGGTGATGTGGATGTCAGTGAGGAGGTGGATGTCGAGGAACTTAGCAGCGACAATGAGGAGGATTCAGATTCAGAGGAGGAAGCGTCAGCGTCAGAGGAAAGCGCTCAGGACCAGGAGGAAGAGGAATTCAATGATGCTTTAGACAAGGATGTTCATGAAGACTCTGAGGAGGAGGATGACCACTCCTATGCATCTGGAGAGGAGTCTGATGAGTTAGATATCAGTGAGGGTGATAATGACTCCTTTTTTAGTTATGATGAGGATGAAGTTGCAGAACTCAATGCAACGGCACTCCAGGAGGTAGAAGACATATTGCCAGAGGGCTATGTATATGAAGACGTGGGCGAATTGGACATGAGGAGTCTCCCAACCCTCACCCCTGAGTTGAAGGAACGTTTGATTGCACTTTCAGCAAATGGATCACTCCCATACTCAACGGTCCCACTTTTAGAACAATTTCAAGCGCTTATTGAGGCAGAAACGGAGCTTAAGCAGCGTAAGTTGGATTTATTGCAGGAGAATGAAGCAGACCCTACAATGGTTGCGAGAACAGTAGAGGTTGAGCAGCTCCTCGCCAATAACCAACTTGCCATCTCCGATACCACCGAGCAGCTTCTAAAAGTTTCCGTACCCCGTGCAAGGCAGACGATGCCATGGAAACACAAAGTCCCCAGCCAGCAAAAGAACCAGGCACCGAGGACGCCAATATGGGCGATCCTCCCGATCCCAGCGCGGCTCTCATGCCAGTGGATCAAGGTGACCAAACCCCTGAGGTTCTTAGGCTTGGGGGCACGGGTGGCTGATCACGCAGGGCTGTACTCCACGTCTCATCACACGTGGACAAGCGGCCGGGACAAATAGGAAACAGAAATGTGATGAAACAGGGGGTTTGGCTCGAGAGTCGCGATGTCGACAATCGAGCCGCCGGGCATCAGCCTGGCGTGAGAGAACTTCCCAATGGAATGCCTCGCACTCATTAGGGGAATCAAGTTTAAAGTACGATGACATTAAATATATCCTACAACAAAGACTACAGCGGCGCCAAGGGGTTGTGTCTGAGGAGGAAATTCAAGAGTGTGTAGCAGAGTACAAGGAGGAGCTGGTTCAAACGCAAGGGGTCGGCCGTGATTTTCTAGAAGGGGAGACGGAGCGCCTCAAAGCTTACCTCAATAAGCGAATCGTCCCAACATTTGGTCATGTCCCCATTACACGTCCAGATGACGTGAACTGACTAGTGTGTGCCAATGTAAATGGACTTGCCACTGCCAAGGTTCAAAATTTTAAGGTAGAATAGATTAAGAACATCTCCAGAGAATATAATGTAAATGGTCTCATGTTTGTTGAACACGGCTTGAACATGAGCAACCTCAAGCCGTCACAAACATTACAAAAGCTTTTGGAGATAGATGGCACCTCAAGGGCAGTATGGTCCCACAACAAGCATAGCAAGTCCAAAAACATCGCCTTGCAAGGCGGGTGTTCCATTATTATGCTAGATGAGATTTGTCAGTATGTTAAAAAGACAAAAGGTGCCGACAATTGGCGGGACCTTGGCCGCTGGACCTCCATAGTCTTACAGGCCGCTCCCGGCCTGCGAACTCGGATTGTTTGTGCATACAACGTCGGCAAGCCAAAACCTAAAGGGCTTAAAACAGTTTATCAACAGCACATTAAGTACATCCAGAACAACGACATGGACACTAACCCCCGAGCCATGATGAGTGAGGACCTCGTGGGCCAATTACGAACATGGCTACAATCTGGATAACAAGTCTTCCTTTTTATGGATGCTAACGAAAATGTGATCAACGGCCAACTCTGCGGAAAGTTGGCTGAATTAGGTTTTACCCCTTGGGCCCATCAACTTCACGGCACAGTCCCAAACACCCACGTTGTAGGATCCGAATGTATTAAAGAGTTCTGGGGTTCCTTCGGTCTAGAAGTTACTGGCATTCAACTACTCTCCTTTCATGAAGGCATTGGAGATCACCGAACCTTCTTGGTCGATTTCACATCCAGATCAACCATTGGCCTCTTCCTTCACAGAATTATCAGACCGGACTGCCGTCAACTGATTTTGGCTCATGTGGCAGCAGTCGCCACTTACCGACGCATCGTCGAAGAGCAATTTAAGCGACACCGCATCTTGGAAAGACTGGAGGCTATAGAACAATACACGTGTGCATACCCAGTGCCTCCGGAGGTGGAACGTGCCTTGGAACATTTAGACAAGCAGGTCATTGAGATTCAACAAGGAGCTGAGTCAAAATGCTGTCGTATTTTCAAGATAGATGGAGAATACAGCTTAGTATCAAAATACTGGCACCAACGTGTTCAAGCCTTGACCACCCTGATCCGGCGTATTGATGGCAAAGCAACCAAAAATGATGGCAACATCTGTAGACTAGCCCGTAAACGAGGCATCCCAGCACCCCGCCAGAAATCTCGATCAGAGCTCATACAACTCACAAAAGCGGCTAAGACACAGAAGAAAGCCATCAAATCACAAGGTTCATGGTTACGCCGAGAACACCTGCGTGAATGTTTTGCATGTGCCAAGGCTAGAAATGACGAGGAAAAATGCACCCAAATCCAGCAAAGGATGCTCCGTGAAAACTGCAAATCAATGTGGCGGACAATAAATTTCACCACTAGGGACCCGCACCCAGGAGCCCTACAACGCGTTGAAATTATACAATATGGCACCACGGTAGAGAAAACAACGGAACCTGAGATAGTTGAGGCAATTTTTAGTGAAACCGAGAATTGTTTCTCCGTCGCGGGAGGCGCCCCAATCAGCAATTGTTCAATTTCAGACTCACTAGGTTTCCTAGGGTTCACTCCACTCGGCGATGACATCACCTCTGGCCAATTCACACCTCCGCCTGATCTCGACGATGCCACCTCGGCTTTACTCGAAGAAATCGGGACCCTCCGCAAACAATTCGAGATAACCATGTCGACATAACCATCAGCCCAGAAGAATTCAGTAACATCTGGTCAGGAGCCCGGGAGAAAACGTCATCATCGATGTGTGGAGTTCATTTTGCTCACTACATGACCGCTGCCACATCACCCTTCCTTTCTACAGTAATTGCTAAGAAAGTCAGTCTCATTGCGAGAACAGGTTCAGCACCTTCACGATGGCGCAATGTATTGATGGTTATGTTTGAAAAGAAAATTGGTTGTGCTCTCGTTGGCAAACTTCGGGCAATACTATTGAAAGAAGCGCACGATAATTTCCATAGCCGTGTCATGTTTGGCGGACGGATAATGGACAGAGCCAGGGAGATTGGTTTTATTCCCGAAGAACAGATGGCTGAGCGTCAATGCACCGCCGAGGATGGGGTGTTTCAAAAAGTGCTAGTACATGACTATGCCCGACTTTGCAACACCGCTTACTCCGTGGTATCTGCAGATGCCGCAAATTGCTACGACTGCGTCAACCATATCGTGGTATTTTATATTTATGGTCTGTTTTGGTTGCTTTCTGCAAATGGTCGCAAGACAAATGGCCTATATAATATATTAAATCGAAGTTAGTGGCAATAAATATCAGAAAGCAACTGGTTTGAAACGCATACTACAAGGGCAATAACATACATTTTTATACATGTCTGAATATAAGCTAATGGGTTATGTAAATCCTGTTCACTAGGAGAGGGTAGTAGTGAACACAAATTTTTGAACGAATTCAACAAATTTGTCAGTTTATTTTTTATTTATGTCTGTATATCATTTAATCACACTTTTCTTGCATGCTGCGTAACAACCATCCTGTAAGCATTCAAATTGTTATATACATAATCATGGGGTATGCATATTCACATACGTACATGAATACTAAAAATATCATACTATACGCATCTAAACATATTAGGGAATGAAGGTTTTGATAAACAAAAATGCCAGTTTTCGTGCACACATTTTAAATATCCGTTGGTTGCTCACTTATTATTTGTGCCACATCGCTAATTTTTTTGTATGGTAGGTGCCACCTTAATGGTACCATACCCACGCTGCATGCAGGCTGCTCCAGAACGGCTTTCCACCACCATGCAAATATCAGGCCAATTAGAATGACCGACAATGAACAATGAGCAAAATGATTGTTTTGGCATTATCGGATTGTGATGATGCAATACCACCATGATGGCATCTTGAAGGGACAACTTTTTGGTAGAGTAGATCGTGAAATGTGCTTGCTGTGACTGTTTTTTTCCGTGCAGCATGAATGTTTTTACAGTTGAGCAGTGGTCGCAGAAGATGAGCATGGCGGCCTCCGGAACGAATTGGAACGACGCTGATGAAGATGAGCCTGGCGGCCTCACGGAACGATTCGGAATGACTCCCAATATGGACGTGTCACATTGGGGAAGTCGTTTTTTACGCAATCGTGCGAAATTTTATTGACACAACTCCACTGTCACGCTCCTTTTGTTTGTGCAAAATCGATTTGTTATGTACATAACTCGCTGCACAGGTACGTCTTTTTTATGTATATCAATTGTTTATGTACATCACGCGCATTATTTTATTAACACAACTGCAATACTCCTTTGTTTGCGCAAAATCGATACATCGATTTGTTATGTACATAACTTGCTGCATATGTAAGTCTATTATGTATGTCAAGTTTTATGTATATAACATCATTTTGTGTGTAAATTTATGGGTGCTACCTCTCCAGAGGAAAGCAAGAAGATGAAAATGACATGACATTCTATCATCTAAAAAAGGCAAGTACATGAAATTGTTATGAATATAAAAAGCAGTTTTGACACTTTGGCATTTCCTAACATTGATCATATGTAAAAACCTATTTCATCAAAGGTGAGAATGTTGGGATTTTTGTTAATTAATTATATATATAACATGAACTATGGAAAAGGTTTTGAGCATTGGAAAAATGATGGAACGGGAGAGTGGTATGTTTGTAACGGGTTATGTATTTAACATGGTTCGTTTGATATTTGCCAGGTGAGTACCAACTGATCACTCCATGTTTAATGAGACACACCAGCCAATATGGTGTTGATATTTTTGGATGAGCGATGGGGTGATTTCTTGATGTTCTAAAGAGATTGCTGTATTTGCCTATTTTTGTTGTTTTTTTTTTTTTTGTTTTTTTTTTTTTTTTTTTTTTTTGTTTTTTTTTTTTTTTTTTTTTTTTTTTTTTTGTTGTTTTGGTGGCTCCGTTTTTGGTTGTTTTTTTTTTTGTTTGTTTTTTTTTTTATGGCTTAAGTATGGCGTCTATGTTTTTTGGATTTGCGCTGAAGTATGGTGTCGATAATTTTGGTTTGCACTGAAGTCTGGTGGAGGATGATGTCAAATATGCACTGAAGTATTGTGTCGATGTGTTTGAATATGAAAAGAAAGGAAGAAAGGAGAGGTGCTGGGATCTGGTATGTTTACTGCTTGTTTATGTATATACCATGATGACTAACGCATTGTCCAATGTTGTGGAAATAGACATCAACGCACGAATAATGTAATGGAACGATACAACAGGGAGTTCAATAACCTGTTTGATTCGCCAAGGCCGGGATTATTTGTATTCTGTGAAAGAGTTCGAGAGGAAGCATCACGCTGGGATAGGTTAAACGAGGACGCATTGAAGGGAAAGTTCAAACACCGACAAAAAAGGAGTGAAGTAGCTTGGCCCGAGATACCCGAGGATTTTGATGAGTGGACACTGCCAAAAAAGAGGAGGACTCAGGAAAAATGAGGGAACGGAGAGTATGTTATTTTCTTGACGAAGGTATGTTTATAAATTTGTTACATACATAACTTTGTGCGAATCTTGATGAGATTTCGACATAACACATGTCTTTTCTTTGACCGCACAAAAAGTGATATTTGTGACGTTGTTATGTATATCATCGCGCGAACATATGTGTTCTGAGGTATTACTGGCCAAGCAAAGGTTAGCAACACACATGCCATTTTTTTCATGATTTTTGATGTGTGTATGATATGACATTTGTATTCTTTTGTCCACGCAAAATGTGTTATGTTTGAGACAGTGTTATATACATAATCGCGCGGATGAATTCGTAACGAAGGTATGTTTATAAATTTGTTACATACATAACTTTGTGCGAATCTTGATGAGATTTCTACTTAACACATGTCTTTTCTTTGACCGCACAAAAGGTGATATTTGTGACGTTGTTATGTATATCATCGCGCGAACATATGTGTTCTGAGGTATTACTGGCCAAGCAAAGGTTAGCAACACACATGCCTTTTTTTCATGATTTTTTGTGTGTGTATAATATGACGTTTGTATTCTCTTTGACCACGCAAAATGTGTTATGTTTGAGACAGTGTTATATACATAATCGCGCGGATGAAGTGCCTACTGGGTTTTTTCCACAGGGCATGCTGCCCTGCACTACTTTTTTTCACCCACCGTTCACCCACCCTAGGATGATGCCATGAATGAATTTTTTATGGGGTAATAAAATAATAAAAATGAATTTTATAGAAACAGGATAGTATTTTGGATTCAATTTATAACATATAAACTGATAAATCCTGTGACCATTTGCAGAAAGCGACCAAAATAGGCCAAAAATATCGCAAACCCATATCGTCCTAGCTCTACTCCTGTGGGCCTTAGAAATGCCAAAGGGACCCTTAGCGGCGATGTTGCTCACGATTGCATCAATGAAGTATTACTTACGTACTGGTTTTGGGGAATCCAAGGACTACATGGGAGGGGATAAAGCTTCTAACCGCATGCACGGATTGAACCAAGGGAATAGAGCAGCATCACACTGCTGGTCATTGGTCTCAGCACTCTTGGTGCTCATACAAAGGAAGCGGGGTCACATCACAGAGATCAAGTCGCCGATCTCCAGCCTCATCTCCCGGATCATTGGCCTACTGTATGTTGACCATACTGACCTTTTTGTCCTCAACCCAACCATCACATCCATCCGCCAACTTTGGCTCCACACTCAAAACAGTCTAACGTCATGGGGTAACCTGCTTCATAGCACCGGTGGTGGCGCAAAACCAGAAAAGAGCTGGGGATACCTCCTCATGTTTGATTGGGACGATACTGGTGAATGGAGCTACGTGGATATCACCAAACTGGGATACGCACTTGAAGTGCCCACCGAGAACGGGATGGAAGAGATTGAAGTGCTCCCACCCTCTACAGCAAAAGAGACCTTGGGGGTTTTTACTGCTCCTGATGGCAATTCCACTGAACAATTATCAAAATGGAATGACAACGTCAAAAAGTGGGTAGGACGGATTACTACAGGGAGGCTACCACCCAGCTTTGCTTGGGTCAGTTACACTTACCAATTGTGGATGTCCCTTTGATATGGACTCGGCACTATCGCAGCTGACTTAGAAGAGATAGACGACTTTCTTCAAGTTTACAACTACAAGATCTTATCTTTCCTCGGGGTCAACAAAAAAGATCAAGAAAGGCTGGCAAACAATCCATCGAGCCTGTTTAGGTATCGGACTCTTTGACTTTACCACAGAGTCCTTCATCAGCTGCCTCAATATCTTTTTACAACATTTCGACTCCCCACACTCCATTGGTACCTCTCTTTGCACCTGTATTGAGCTACTACAATTAGAGGTAGAGGCCGGTTTCTTCAATTGCCCTCTGCTGCACCCCTTTCACCCAATTGGTGTCAATCTGACCCACTGTTGGGTACGATCCCTATGGCAAATGATAGACTTTTTCAATTTCCAAATACACCTCGCTTACCCGACCTTGGAATTACCACGAGATGGAGATGTTGCCTTAATAGACATTTACCTACGATTAAGGCCACGAGCAACTGATTTTACTGGTTGGAACAGAGTTAGACTTTTCTTTCGCGCAATTTTCTTATCAGACATCACTACCGCAGACGGGAAATACATCGACCCACTCTATATGAATGGGCTTGTCGATGAATTCCGACCAATGTCATCCTTTGATTTCCCAGAGGAATGCCCCAGTCGAGAAGATTGAAGAGTGTGGTCTCAGTTTTGGTCAGATTATACGCTGCAAAATTCCGCCCTCCCGAGGCCCCTAGGGCAATGGACTACTTCAACCCACCGCCAACACGAATGGTATTATCACCCAGACACAGATATTCTTCTCCATAGAGTTGAAGGTGTCGCTAGGATCTTCGGTCAAAATTCAGCTAGCCGCCGCACACGGTCAGAGCAAACATACAATTTGTTGGGGCCCGCCTCTGCCGTACCAGACCTTTCAGAATACAAACCTTGTTCAGTCGGGAGATTTTCTTCGGAATCAGTATATCTAGGTGCAACTGGCCCCAACCACGCCACCGCCACTACAATTACCCACGATTTTTTATCTTTCCTAAAATCCTGGGGAGGAGAATGGATGTGGGATGGTTTGATGGTAAAAGGATCCTTCAAAAATGTTGTCTTGGCAATAAGAAATGGGAACGCCAAGTGGGTCACTGACGGCTCCTTCGATCGGAGAAGAGCCCCTCATATCTCCAGTGCAGGATGGATCATCTTCTGCCCCACAACAAAGAGCTACCTCCGAGGAGCCTTTTACGAGGTGTCCCCAGACGCCAGCGCATACCGGGGCGAACTCCTAGGACTAACAGCCCTCCACCTCCTGGCTTTGGCCATGAAACTCCATTACGGATGCGATTCAAAAATGGGCAGCATGCACTGTGACAACGAGAGAGCCCTAGGCCGCGCCAGTAGGTACCGCCGTAGAATACCACCTGGTTCGAAGCACGGTGACCTTCTCCATCTTTTAAGAAACGTCAAACACATGCTTCAAGATATCTTCACATATCATCACATGTATGGCCACGCAGACCGTACCAAACGCTGGGACAGTATGTCACTGATCGAGCAACTCAACTGCCTATGTGACAGCTGGGCAAAAGGAGCCCGGCATGAAGGCACCGTCTCACCTAGAGAGGCATCAAGCCAAAACCTCCCTTGGGAAAGAGCAGCCATTTTCATCCACGGAGTAAAACAGACAGGCGACCTTGCAGACGTGGCACGGTTTGAACTAGGATTGATAAAAGCACGCCGTTTCTATGTTGATGAACGGATGGTACGAAGAGTCCTTTAACAGGGTAGACTGGCTGTCATTGGATTTCACCCTCTCAAAGAAATCCAAGATGTATCAAATTTGGTTAGCAAAACAAGCTTCCTCATTTTGTGGTACTCATCTCATGACTTCACGAATGTTTGATAACTCTGAGAACTGCTGCCCGAGCTGCCTTCGACCTGATGAACGAGCTTCACACCTGAACCTTTGCCTGAGCCCGGAGCGGACAAAACAATTTAAGGAAAGCGTGACACAACTGCAACAATGGCTCGACAGGTGTCACACTCACCCGGACATTGCATTTTGGGTCCCTAGATATCTACTTGGCAGGAATAGAATCCAGTTTCAAGTGCTCCCTTTCTATGCACCACCATATCTACGCATGCGGTTCTCGCGACAGATGCAGCGACTCGCAGAAGAACAGGATTCTATTGGATGGACGCATTTCCTGGAAGGGAAAATACCTAAGCAATTTTATCACATCCAACAAGCATACCTTGCCGGTTCTCCAAGTCCCCTCAATGGGCGAGATTGGGTTAAAGCTTTTATCACAGAGTTGCTCGCCATTTCACACACTCAATGGCTATTCCGGAATATTACTCTCCACGACAAAAGACAAGGTTTCCTCGCCACGACACGCAAGAAAGAGCTCATAACAGAGATCAAAAAACTCCACAATACACCCATTGAAGATATCCCAGTTGAGAGTAGATTCCTCCTTGACTGTGAACTAAGCGAACTGAAGTCAGCAGACAATGATTACCAAGAGCATTGGATCGAATCTATCCTGGGCGCGAGAAAAGCTGGGCTACGGTTGCGACGCCTTAATGAGGCGCCGACGACATAGAACAAGACCGTCACCACCTCCCTCTTTTGAACGGGTAACGACCCAACAGCCAGTCTCACACACGGTTTTTGGCGACCTATTAGAAAACCCTCCAAAGAAGCGTCCTAGCGAAGCAGCCCTTGAAACACTTTTGGCTTCCAACAAACGAAGGAAACGCCGACGAAAAATGACGGATGAATAGCCCTTCATAATTCATCTTGCATAATCTCTTCACGTTTTCCTTATACGGGGCTCACAACCCTCAGGTGAGCGGTTGCACTTTCAACCGGTTACCGGCATTGGCCGAAGGAAGCCCAGCTTCGTTGCCCCTGGCGACCTTGCTGAACATCAAAAGTTTGGCAATTGAAAAGACCGATAGTGTCTACTAGGTGTCTACTCTGTCTAGCTATAGCCTAGTGTAGGAGTAATAAAATACGTACTTTATTTTGTACAAGTTGCTTTATAAATGAAATAGTGTTACTTGATCCAAATTCCCTCAGACTCCATAAAAATATCCCACAAGGTTTTAAATAGCTTTGATTGGCTCTCTGTCAAGTCAGCTGGCAGTTTGTCGGGGTGAAAGAACAACTTGACTTTCTTCATGGCTTTCCGTAGAACTGCATTCAACTCGTCTCCACTTTCTTCATCGAATGCCTCTTCGGAGAATTCTCTCCACTTAAGGAAGTACTCATGACTTTCTACTTTTGAGTTGGCCGGCGGGAAAACATCCGGGACAGTCGTTAGCAAATCTGTGAGCGGCTTCATCACTTGATAGGCTGGCGCTTGATGTGCCCACTTTTTGAGATAAGCATCCAGAGAAATGTCGCTATCTGTCACAACAGCTTCGTTTGATTTGGACTCATTCGCGTCATCGCGGCGAACTCGTTTCTTCTTTTTCTGACGGTACATGGACTCGAGCTTGCGCAAATCAATCCACGGAGTCATTTTCTTTTTGATTGGGTGGTACTGCAACATTTCTTCATTGTTCAACTTTGATAGTGACTCGATAAACAGATCCCAGTCATTATTCGGATGAGGTAAAACCCGCTGTTTCCCAGCGATGAAATAGCTACAGAACCTGTGGATTTGGTCTAGTATAAAGCAGAAAAGCAAGCTTAACATTCTCCGTAGAGTAACTTCACTGTAACTTCATGTCAAAAATGAAAATGGTGAATTCCATACCGAACGAAAAAGTCTTCTCATCTAACATGTCCATGCCCCAAGCTAGTCCAGCTTCTCGTAATCGATGTAGGCCCACACTATATGTTAACCAAGGGTTATAAAGATAAACCTCCATTGCTTCTCCCTCATAATCATTCAACACGTCACAATTATTCCGCGTTTGTGTTAGTACCTCGTTGTAGTGGCGAACTGTTTCGTCGTCTCCGGTGCAAAGCCTTATCACCAATTTGACGGGTAATTTATTCACGGAGTTTAACACTCGCCCCAGGGCATGAAACGCATCTGACTCAGACTTCGCATCTTTCAAAGATGGCACACCCTGTGTTGCTAAAATAAGACTGATGAATTTACCTCGCTGCCTTAAACGGATGACTTCGTCTGCTGGTAGAGTTTTGACAAAGTTCTGAATATACTGCACGAGCGGTGAATCCGATGCTGTTGGAGAAATAGCCTCCATTGTTTTACGGGCGACCTCGATTTCATCTGATGATTTCTTCCTTTTGCTGCCAACGCAAAATCTTTGATTTGTATGCAGGTTCGACGTGTTTAGGAGTTGAAATTCAGTTTCCATCCCAACCCTCGCGCCCATCTTAGCGTGGAAGCATACGCATTCACATAGTTCTTCCCAGCGGCTTACTTTCTTGTCGTCTCCTATTAAACGACTGTCATAGATCTGCATGGCAGAAGAATTGTCTATACCCCACAATCGTCGAGACGATGAATAGTAGTTTTCCTTCACTGCAGACAGAAGTGCGTGGGGCAGCTTAAGTTTTGTGAGGTACTCTGAAAGAATATCTTCTGACATGTTGCGTTGCAGTGACGAAGAACTATCATTTCTACTTGTAGATGATTTTGTCGATTCTCTGCGACGCATATTTTCATCTTTTACTTCGCCGTGTGATTTCGACTTGGATCGATGAGCTGGTGCTTCGGAGTCCCTCTGACGGAGAGGAGAGTTAGATACTTTCTCCGCAACACGCGATCCGTCTTTAGAACCGCTCTGCGATTCTGACTTGGTCCGATATGTATGACTCTTCTCGGACGCAAAGGTGGAACAATGGGGTACTGGGGGCCGCCGCCAACTGATCTGCAAATGGCACGTCAACTTTCCAACACACTTGCTATGTCGCAATAAATCACAGGATAAGTGTTCACTTCTTTCTTTGGCACCCAGAGTTTTTCGTATGATGTCTTCCAAATCAAATACGACTGTTCCGAGTACGGAGCTTCCTGCAATCATATTCTCTTGGACAGATTCAAGATACATAGTTGAACCATGTATAACTGTCTTAGACAACACATTGACTTGAAACTGAAGAGCACATTTTCGCCAGAAGGGTCTATCTGTCGATTTTATTGTATCTGTTTGAAGCCTACTGGAGGTTGACAATTTAAGCAGGTGCGAAGGCTCACATCTAACTCTCATGAATGTATTAAGGTCGCTATCAAAAAGGCTTTCTTCGGGCTTCAGTCCTCTGCACTGGATTTGTGACAGCTCGATGTTGAGCAGCGTCTTTTCCAAATCTAGTTTCAGTGACGGTCTAGACGGCAAAAAGAACAATCCGCGAACCGGCTTGTGGTCGGATGTAGTGAAATTGGAAGCCGCCTCGTAAATTATTGGCTCGATATGCCTCGTATCTTCGTTTGACTTCCATAGAACACGATCAGTATAGCTTGGGGTGCGTTGAAAGTTGTAGTGAAATCCTTCTCTCTTTTCCACTTTGAATGTTGGTGGAAACTTGCAATGGGGCGTGTTGAAGCCTACAAGAATATCCTTTCTGTCTAGTGCTTTTCGTAGCTCATCCAGCTCATTAAACTTGTCCCAGTCCCTCTGGGAAACCATTTTTTGACTGACTATTTTGGCTTCCTCTTTTGTAAGCGCTTCTCCTTTGGATGACCGGGGAAGCGCACATCGATAGTTCAGATCACCGAACACAAACGAGTGATGCGAAGTCAATGTCGGATCGTTAGTTCCTGATAATATCTCAGCAATACTGGAATTTCGGGATTGGTAATTCCCCTCGTGTGCATTTAGATGAGCACATATGAAACTGAGTCTAGTATCACCGACAGATAAAAGAGCTGCAATCCCACATTTATTTGCCATGATACCATCGACTCCAACATTCTCGCCTTTGAGTTCCGTAACTTTCGACGAAGGTGCCAAATCATTGCGAACAAACAAATAAAGCACAACTTCCCCACGTTGAAATTCTGCCAGCAGGGTATAATCGTCCCCAATGTGGTGTATTATCATCTCTTTCAACTTCTTCGTACCACCAAGTTCGGCTGGCTCTCCTTTAACAGCATTTGCCATAAAATCACTTGCCATGCAGTGCAACTCGTCAAGTGGCTTCCCAGTAGACCCCGGGGCTTTGCTGAAGTTGTTCCTCTCCTTTATAGAATTGCCAGTCAACTTGGCGGTGATGCCACTTGTGGTGATAATGTTTCCACTCGAAGTCGCTTCCTGCAATCCGATGGCGACCACCTCCAGTTTGCCGTGAGTGTTGATGTTATTCCATGACGCCTTAGAAACGCCATCCATAATGCTCGAGGATTTGACTGAAAAATTGATGACGTTTTTAACTTTTCCATGGTGAGGCAAAAAGACTGCGAGAGAATCCTCGTCCGGCAAACTGTGGCCTAGGTTGGCAGTGCCGACAAAGATGCGCAATCCGCTCCGCGTCTCTTGGTTGTTTCCGCCACTTGCTCTCCTTGAGTATCCCCGATTCTTATTATGCGAATGTGATCGAGAAGGTTCGTGGTGTTGGCTGCTTGACGATCTTCGAGATCGTTCGTGCGATCGAGATCTCATGGTAGAACACGTTCGACGGTGTGGGCACTTCCAATTGCCAGATTGGAGATCACGGTTTGTGAGAGCAAACGGAGTCCGTCAACTGCAATAAGGGGGGCATCTCAAATTGTGGCAATTTAAGTAACCCAAATAATGATCCTACAAACAAGCTGCAGGCATGAGTACTTCACGCAACTCTGACTGGAGGCAGCACTGCACTCTTCAAGTGATCGCGTGGTTTGAATAGTGGCTGGTGAAACCTTTTCTAAAAACCAACCAGAGAGGCTTTATTTGTTGGGAAATTGTTGGGACGTTAGTTCCGCTTAGTACTTCTGGTGGACCACCTCACCAACATATGAAAATAGGTCCATGAAAGAGCATGAAAGAAGGGGAAAAGTGGTATTTAACGTGACATGGGTAAAACACAATTTGAAGAAGCCAAACAACAAGCAACACTTCCTTAACTCTTGTTTTACCATCGATTGAGATTTGTGTAGAAGATAACGACTTTGTATGAGGTAGGGTGATGTTTCCTTATTGTATTGTACAATACAGTATGGTACCAACGACGTAAGGTCGGAGTGTGGGTGGTGGGTATGTACGTACAAGCGTTACAATGCTTACCCAAAAGTACCATACTTCGTCAACCATATTCAAAATTAATCGTACTATTGTTGGATGGGAAGTTTGTCTTGTGCGATTTGTGATTTCGTGTATCACTACCTAGTATGAAGCAATATCAAAACCATATCACTCTCTCTCTCTCTCTGTGCTTACAGCTTGGAGATGCTTTTTCCTGCCTCCTATGATACTAAGTGACTACCTTTATTTTTAAAAACATTTAAGATATTTGCTTCTGACCATAAAAATTACACGGCAACCATGGGATTTGCCGCCCAAAATGTAAACGCAGTGGACTCCAAATTTAGAGTGCAGGACTGTGACCTAAAGGGCTTCATCGCATCTACAACACGTGTGGATGCGATACAACCCTTTAGGTCACACTCCTGCACTCTAAATTTGGAGAACGGAACACTCCGATTGGAGTGAAGGGGGGGACGGTTGTGTGGGGAGCGATCGCGACGAGCAGGGAGAGGCGGTTTTTTATAGTTTCTATTCATGCAAAGTAAAATAAATAAGCTGTTTTACATAAGCCAAATTATGCGAATAATAGTGAGACGTAGATTTAGTACTGATTTCTACGCTCTGCAGGACCAGCCATATCCAAGCTGTAGGACATAAGGGAAAGAAGGTAGGTTTGTACCAATACTGTGACACCTACAAGAATAACACCGATGTCATTAGAGGATTTTTAAGGACAATCTCTTACGTACAAGAATTGAGGACTCCGACCCAGTTACATTGTTTATCTCTCTCTAGCAGTTTAATCGCGTGTATTTGTTTCATTTGTTGACACGACATTGACAAGATGTGGGAAGAAATGAGTCTTAAGCCCCTTTCTCAGATTGGTACCAAAATGTACCGATCTTTCGAAATGTACTGATTAATAGAAAAGTACATTTCGAAAGATCGGTACATTGTCAAAGATCGGTACGAAAAAGTACCGATCTTTGAAAATGTACCGATTTCAATTTTCTCGTAGAAATCGTATTAGTTCCTACAGTACAATGTACCGATCTTTCAAAATGTACCATCGACATGCATCAGTACATTTTCAGAAATCGGTACATTTCCAAAGATCGGTACCTAAATGTACGAATCTTTGAAAATGTACTTTTCTTACCATCGGTACATGAGCTCATCGTCAGAACAAAGTACGTTCGAAGAGTCGGTTGTCCTTCGCTAAATTAAATAATTGATTAAGCCTTTCGACGAACAACAGCTGTTCCTTCGGAGTGGATGTTCTCCAAGTAAGTGGAATAATTGCTCCACAACATATTATTATATACTCTCAGTAATGATGTACGATGCTTCTAAAAAGTATCAAATTCGACTGTTGATACTTTTTACGCAACTTTCCCTTAAGTCCTTATATTAACGTATGGGTGTAGTCAATGTTCAACCATGGAGTCTTATTCGCTTTTGACAGACTCTTTTTACATTCCCTCTGATTAAACACGAGAGAGGCCTATCGCAAAAATAGTGCGTGAAACAAAATCACATCCAAAAGATACTTTTTCGACAGGGTGAAAAATTATCGGTAACTAAAAAACTTACCCTATTACTCGAGATACCAATATGGTACCCCTCATCCCATTTTGTCTGCCTTACTTAACCATGCTGGCAGCATGCTGACTACCCCTCCACCATGTTGTGCACGAGTTGTTTGGTGACTTCCAACAGCATCGGAGGTTTCTCAGCAACAATCTGGAGCCACAGGGAGCAATACATATGGGTGCAGTGCTGGGGTGAAGGGGAAACTATGCTTGAGGGGTTTTTTTCCATTTGAGTGGATTAAATAACTGAAAAACACAAACAGTGAGACTTGCCTAGTGTTGCTTATACACCTGTTTTACCTATAATCTGGCTTCTGGCTTATATGGTAGAATATAAATCAAATGGGTCTTAATGCAAGCACATGTAGGATGACTATTCTGGATTGACTGGGGTGGCATAAAATTATTTTTATATTACTAGAAGCTGCTGCAGAGGAAGTTGTAGATTTAAAAATTAGGTGAGAGGCTTTTCAACGCTTGATTAGTGACCGCAAACACCCCATGTGCTTTGCGCCCATCTTGAAAATAAGTATAATTTAAAAGGTTCTCCAACATCAAAACATCATGACTACCCTTGTACATCAAACCTAAAAGTTAATTATTAAGAGGTAATTGCGCGTATGAAAGTTGTTGGAGTTCCTGTTATGGCCAAAAGTGAAAAAAATGTCTCACTGGAGAAGGAGGAGAACAGCGGCTCAGTTTCTAGTACAACTAAGATTTTGAAAAATCTTGATACTTTTTGTCATGCCTCAAAAATTAATCTCTAGAGCATCCAGTGAAAGATTTTTCCAGAAGGCAAGATTGGAGAAAAATCATCTTCAGCTCAAAGACAGTGAAGTTAGTATTAATGAAAGCTGAAATAAAGAGCAACCAGCAAATGAGCAACCAGCGCAAATGAGCAACCAGCAAATGAGCAACCAGTAAACCAAGGTTTTTACAGATGGCAAGAAAGGAGAAAACAATCATTGGCTAGAAGACAGTGAAGTTAGGATTAATGAAAAATCTATGTCAAGATTTTTCTTGAAAAGATCTTAGTTTATCAAGAACAAGTTTTTTCTCTTTCTTCTGTTTCTTCCAGGAAGTCTGATAATGCAGGACAGTAAAACACTGGACATCAAGTTGGACACTTTTCCTGCCATAACATGCACAATAAGAAAATAATATAATCCTATCCCCTAACCCCGCCGTGTAATATCCCTAAAAATAGGAATGTGCAATGGGCCCTAACAATGCAGACTGTTCTATTTGCCCTAAAAATTCAGGCGACGCAAACCCGCCCAAACCTGGACTCTAACTGCAAACCTGTAGAGAGTCATTGAAATGCTCCACTGTTCAGCATTTGTGGCATAGAAATACCTTTGTTTTTATTTATTCTCTATAAAGTGAATCTTTACCACAGATTTTTGGCAGGAAGAGTGTCCCATGTGATGTTGCTTGATTTACAACCCCACATTATCAAACCTCCCGTCTTCTTCTCCTCCCCCTCTTCTTCTTTTTCTTCTTTTTTTTCTTCTTCTTCTTCTACCCCTCTGTGTCTTCACCTTCTTCTTGTGCAGGTAATTTTTTAACTATTTACTGATATAGGTAAGAAAGACATTTTATTGGACTCTCAAGTGTAATTAACTGTATATAAAATATTTTTGTTTGAGATACATGTGCGATCATTATGTTTTGATATGTGCTCACCTATAAAATTTTGTCATCTTTTTTGCATGCAAGACATTGCTTTAGCTATTTACTGATATAAATAAGAAAGACACCTACTTATGCTCTCAAGTGATATTACCTTTTTATGATTTTTTGTTCTAGAGACATGTGCAATCATTATGCTTTGATATGTGTGTGCCTATAAATTGAATATTAAATATTAATGCTTACTCTTCATGCTAGGCTCATTTTCTCTTGTGTGCATGTGCCTACAGATGTTTCCTCTGATTTTACTTCGATTACTGCAGGCTTACTGCTAAAAATCTTACAGCAGCTGCTAGTAACATCAACCTAAACGTTTCCTAAGTATTTTTTGCAGTCAATTCCATTACTGTAGGGGTGTCAACAAGGTACTTCCAATCTATTATGTTTCATCACCAATAAACATATATCATGTTCAATAAGCCACAATACCTCTCAATTTCAAAAATTACTTATTTCTTTGCCAAACCTAAATCAAGTACCACTGAAGAGTTCATTGATGCCAATATTCTGTTAGAGGTGGGGATAAATCTTTCACCTGGATTGGTCTTGCAAATTCAAAACAACATAAATATCATAGAAGATCAAGTCCAAATAAATTCCAATCTATTGCATTCAGATGTGATCCAATACAATCCAGTCTCGTTGATTGAAATCAATTCTGATAAATGCAATCAATAATGAGCAATTGCACTCCATTGTGATAAATTCAGATCAAATGTGATCAGACTGTGTATAAGTTGGACCCCAAATGTGCACTGGCTCCGTGCTGGAACTGGGACCGATTTTTCATCACGTGCTGGAACCAGGACGTCAACATTCCCATAATGGAACTCTCTGTCCAAAAGTGATACAGTGACAATTTGGGGACAATTCTTGGTTGAGGTAGAGACTAAAGTGTACACAATAAAAAATAACTGATTCACTTTCTGTCATAAGTAAATGGGCCATCTGCCCCATTCCGCTGCATCAGTGACATGCCATCTTGCTTCATGATGGATCCCATCATCCAGTGCATGTATCCTGTAATGAGATCCAACGCACACTCTCAATTGCACAATATTGCCACAGATCGCGATGTCCTTATTTTTGGAACGTGATCACATTGATTGCATCTATCTCACAGTAGATTTGATTGTATGCTATTGCACCTCTCGCGCAATAGATGCTGTCCAAGATTGAACATGGCCAAGGGTACAAACCAAAAATAACTTCCAAAAAGACATAAAGGGCTGATTCACAAGGCGACGATGATTCATCCTACACCACCACCTAAAGCCAGAGATCAGAAGGAGACAAAACTCATGATGCAGATGAGGAGTACATGGATGACAAATTGACAGGTGATGAGATCTCCATCACTGAAGATGCTGCAGCTCTTTCTGCAAGGAAGGCCGAGTTCTACAAGGAGGTAGATAAAATGATTTATTCTATGTCAAAAGATAACAAGCATGCTCATATTATTTCTGGCAGGTTGTTCAATGAAATATACAACTTAATGTTGTCCATTCAGGATGCCTCTGATGAAGAGCTACTGAGACTTCTGAGATCAATCCCCAACAAAGTTGGGTACAAATGGATAAAGAAGTTTGACATCCACACCGTTGACACCAGCAATGCACTGATCTTCAAGCAGGCAGACGGTGAGGCATTGGATGCTTGTCAGAGGGTGGTCAAATGCAGCAAGATGTTTGATGTTGTAAGGCAAATACATGAATTGGAAGCTGGGAATGATCGCCCCAAGTCAAAGACCCTATTCAAGAGGGTCTCAACAAAATATGGCAAGAGCATCCCTCGTTGGGCTTGTGAGACATTTCCAACATTTTGTCTGGTTTGTATTAGGTCAAAGCCTAGAAAGAAAGCAAAGGTAGGTCATCAACCATTGCTGACAAGAGGTATGAATGTTCGAGCCCAGATAGACCTCATCAACTACTAGAGTATGCCAGATGGGTCTTACAACTATGTGTTAGACTACCAAGATCATGGCATCAAATTCTGCCAACTACGTGCATTGACACAGAGGACACACCGTGCCATGGCCCTAGAGCTCATCCAAATATTCTGCATTTTTGGACCACCTTCCATCCTCCAAGCAGATAATGGTAACGAGTTTAGTCATGGTGCTTCAAAATCTTGACATGTTCAGATTGATGAAGAGGTAAGTCCATTTCTTCATATCAATTCAGGTCACATGATTACTTCACTAACCATCAGTTTGGTGGCCTATCCCGTTGGTCTACTTCCATTTAGTTCTGCACTGGAGTTAGTTCTGAGATAAAGAAGCTGTGGTCTGGAACAATTTTGGTGACAGGAAAGCCGCACCACTGTGAATATGACAGTGGAATTGAAAGAAAGAATTGAACGGTAGAGGAAAAGATTAAAAACTGGATGCATGAGAACCAATCCACACATTGGGCACAGTCTCTTCCATTCATACAATGGCGATGCAATACACAGATTCATAGAGGGATTGGTGGATGGACACTGTACCATCTGATGTTCGGCCAACACCCTCAAGTTGGTATATCAAATTTGCCCATTGCTCCCAATTTGCTATCAAAGTTGGCCACAGAAATGGATGTCAATTGATGTTTAGGTCTCCCACCAGATGTTCCTTTGGAGCAGGCCACTCTTTCACTTGATGCTGATGACTCTAATGCCATGGGTTCAACTGCCCGACCCCTAAAAAATTCTGTGAGTCAGGGTCAAGCTGATATTGAACTAGAACAGCCTGAGGTAATTCAGTTGACTAGATAGGACAATACCCAACCATCTGGCCCTGGATTTCACTCTGTAGGGTACACTTTGGATAAGATGGATGCCTTCATCAAAACCATGGTTTGATTGTTGACAGTGAAGAATTAATCAGGAAGTTACTTTGGATGGAAGGGATTGGGGTTCCAGTGTGGAGCATTGTATCATACTGTTCCATCTCATGTCGCATTCACTGTAAACAACTTCCTCATGATGGCGGATTCATATGTCCTGACAATGCAGCCATCTGAGGAACCATCGGCAGCAACAAGGGAAAGACCTCCTGAGGAACTAGAACTGTTGCCAACACTGAAAGCACCTTCTCATGGATTGTTGAATGCATCTGATGATGCATTACCACCCACAATTCTGTCTGATAAGTCGAAACATGTAGGTGATATCCGCCACCCATGGTTGTCGATCCTCCTGATAATTAAAAAGCCCACAGATGCTGGCACTTTGGAGAAGGCAAGTATCCACAATTGCTTCTGAGTTTTAGACAAAAAGTCATCTTTGTCAGATCCATTGAGACGAGTGATTCTTAGGAAGGTCCAAAAGAGTATGGGGGAGATGTTGGATGAGTTTGGAGAGAGTGTGTTGGACATGGTCCTGCAACATGGAGACAAAGGTGTCATAAAGCAATGGGGCAAGTGGTATCGAGCACCAACTATTAAAGACTACAACAACACTGTGCTAGCAGATGAGAAGCAAAAGGCTACTGCAGAAGAAAGAGATCTTCAATTGATGGAGTCCCCAGGTCGCAAACATCTACGCAACAAAACATTTGAAGCATTGTCACAGCAGGGGAGGATGATGAAGAAAAGAGTACAAAATCAAACCCAGCAACATTTTAATTCTGGAACTATTGTTCAGGTTCCATTGCATGATGTGGACACAACAAAGGCTGACGGTAAGACTTTGACTCTCATTGTTGTGGAAATTGTTCAAAAAAAGGACAATACTTGTGCCATGTATTGCTTGGCATGCAAAGCAGGCATTTTGGACACTTTGTACCATCCAAGCTATATGACCTCCATTGCATTGAATAGTACAGTATTGGGATTAGATACTGTTTTGGATGAATGGATGGGATGGGATTGCCAAGGATCAAGGAAAGGAAAGCTGCTGCATCAGTGTCAATGGTTGGTGGGCAAGGGAAGCATCTTGGGTGTGGATGCAAGAGTGGTGGCCTTAAAAATACAATTCTAATTGTCATGGGGGCATCAACAAGAATTGCATTAACAAGGATTAGGAAAGTGTTGATATTTGCTTGAATTTTAAAATATGTGTTTCCCCAGGTATTGCTGAGACAATAATGATGGCACGGTACAATGAAATCAGTGCTAGAATAGGACACATATTAGATAGGCATTTACTGGCTCTAGTGCAATATGCACGCATTGGCACTAGTGCCAGTATGGGTTGCCCTGTACTGGCACTAGTGCCAGTATGGGACCGGTGCCAATGCGGGATTACAAGGCAATTGTCCAGTTCCAGCACTGGACATCCAGTTCCAGCAGGGGACATCCTGTTCCAGCATGGGACATGACACAATCTTATTTTTGAGTCCAGTTCCAGCACGGGGCACCCCATAGTGGCACGGTGCCAGTCTGGGGACGTTGACGTTCCAGTTCCCGCATCGGATAAAAAATCAGTCCCATTTCCAGCACGGGACCAGTGCCTATTTGGGGGCTAACATATATAATCAATCAATTTCCATTAGATTCAGAATTTTCCATTAAATTCATTAATGTCTATTGAGATGATAAGTTCGAGGATCCTTGAGACATTGTTAAGAAGTTTAATGCATTATTCTTGTGGAAACAGCATATGGGGCTGACATTGGCAATGAATGTAAAAAAAGGTTTGAGACATACATTTTAGGCTCTCACAATGTTTCACAATTTGGGGATTTATTTAAGTTTATGTTCTTTCATATCCACCATCTTCCTGCAGCACCATTTTTGGTTACCTAAGCCCCTATTGTAAAAATAGATGAAGCATAAAGTTTTGAATTAAAAGCTAATAGCATCCACTGCCAAACTTTTGCAACAGCATGCTAAGAATCAATAGCGTCCTCGCCTCCACCATACCATCTGAATATCATGTTCAAGAGGCTTTTTACTACCAAAGTTTGTTGAGTTGACATCAAGGACACATTGAGTTTAAAACATTCAAAATTGGGTTACATTGCTTGACTGGTAACTATGTTACACTATGATGCTGATAATTAAAGATATCAGTTCGTCGTGTTGTAAAAAAGAAACTGGCGGGAAATTCATTGTGTTGTGTGCAGATCACATTGGTACAGGTCATTGGGCACTCTAATGTGCACTTCACATGTTGGAGATGAACATGACGGACCTATTATTAAATTTATATAAAATGTGTCACTCAACATCTTACATAGTAAATCATGTACCTTCATCCTACGTTACATACCTTTTTCAAAGATGAAAAATTGTCTCACTGCAGAATAAGGAGAAGAAGAAAGTGGAAAGGGAGAAAGAGGAAATTCAGTTGAATTTCAATACAACTAAGATTATGATAATATCTAGATGATGTAGCATTGCTTGACTGGTGGGTACCTACACTTTCCCTACAGCAACTAAATATTGAAACTGAAAAACAAAGATGATGTTGGCATGTCATGTGTGTTGATTGTGAATGCATGGAATTGTGGTCAAGTGTGTCTCAGGTACTTTGCACATGCAGTCTGTGCAAATCTGCCCTCTTATATGCGCATTTATTATTTTATAGGAAGAGGAGGAAGAGGAGGAAGAGGAGGATGGGGAAGAAAAGAATAATAATTGGCAGTAGTAGTAGCCAGAACGGGGGAAATTCGTCCAGTGCCAGCACTGGGCATGAAAATTGTGGGAGTGCCAGTACTGGGACAGTATCAGTTTGAGACAGTGCACAGTGCCAGCACTGGGACAGTATCAGGTTGAGCATTGAGACATAGCATATACATCAATGAAAGGCTCTGTTAATGTCTTTCCAATGTTGTTGTTATTATGTAAGTTTGATATCGCCTTGCACATGTAATTGCCTTTTTAAGTAGAGGTGTATGCATTGAGTCCAAGATATGTGTTGTGCAGAACTAGCATTAGCTCCACAAGATTCTATTTATTTTATGTTTGCGCCAATGTTTTTGGTTACAAACTTTGTCTTGTTCACTACTCCAAGAAACTCGACTTGTTTTTAATGTTCATGCCAAATGGCATCACAATATTTTTGTACTACAGCCTCTTTACATGTATGATACTAAGAATTGTACAAATCATTACAGTTAAGTCATAAGTAGTCTGACAAATTAAGTTCATAACATCATGACATGAGCCAAGGATACCTACAGGTACCCCTGACCCAACCAGGCCCCACTTTCAGGTCATAGGCATAAATACTATTTCCACTGAAGAGGGGAAGTATACAACCGTTCAACTCATGACCCTCTCAGAAAGAATATACTTGAGGTACATACCTGACAAGTATAAACCTCAGAAACAATGAGTTAAGTAAAGCAGTTGACAAGGCTCAACTGATCAACTGAAGAGCCTGAAAGTGTGATACTTTCTCAACTGGCAAATTTGCAGTGTGAGAGCTTCTCTGTAAATATTGGACACACTAACCTCCAATATTTTTTTTCTTTATTACATGATTTACATGGTAAAATCGAGAGGATCACCATTGGGCAATCCTCATTTGTTGATCATTTCAATAGCTAATAAAAATAATCTCCAATCAACTGGAACACTCATTTTTTCTACTTCTTTACCTACGATTACTTTTCGACTACTTCCAGCTTAGGTCACTATCGTATGATAGCCGAACTCGGTAAGTTCATTGCACTACCACACAACGAAGGCTCTCCCGACGACCCGCAGGCGGTTGAGAGAAACAAATTTTTACCACGCAGAGTACTACGTTCATCACACACCACCGTGCGAACGACTTCTTCCTCAGCCCTCCAAGGAGTACCTACAAGAAAAAAAATTTGGGAACTAGTCTAGGAGAGAAACTACGAGCCATGTTCTCCATGAAAGCATTTCCCGAAGGGCTCAAGTGGATTGAGTGTGAACGCGGCATCGGAGGGAAGAATTCCCCCGCATGCTACATTCCGGAGCAGGATCCCATGCAGGATGCCCTCAAGAAGACCAAAAAACCACCTAATTAAAGTTGACTCTTCCCAACACGGGGAATGAGTTAAAGGTGGCAGTATGGGCGTCCGGGACGCCCGAGCAGTTTCTACTGCATGTACACTCCGCCATTCACACGTGCAAGCAAATGGGGCTTGACACGAGCTTCGCGGATGCTGAGAAGGCTGTTAAAACAGCCAAGCTTGACACAGAGATCGCGAAGGAGGAGTATACGCAGCTGCGTAACTCTGAGAAAAAGAAGAAGGGCAATAAAGGAGATTCCCCTGGTACGACCACCGAGGCTGTACCGCCTGCCCTAGCTGAAGCAAAGGCATTATACGACAAGGCACTAAAGGCTCTGGAAGCTGCAAAGCTTGCCGTCACAACGGCAGGAGCAGAGCCCTTCAAGCTATATGGAAACCTCCTCTTGGACAAGGCCCGTCAGCCTTGGGAGAAGATCATCAAGGCCCAAGTGACAGGTGCTCCTTGGGAAGACATCAAGGGAGTACCACCCATGGAGACTCTCACGAAGACTTGGGACTTGTTCCACGAGTGCATCATGTTCCACCTGTTGCATGTGTTCTGTCATGACGCGGGTGAGGCCCTCAAGTACTACATAACTAACATGTTGAAAAGCCCAACCGGGTCTCGATACGTCTGATTTTCGTCCTAGTAGAACAGCTCAACAACTACCTCGAGACATTGTCCTGCCTGTACTACAGCCCAAAGGCCAATCAGGATACCAAGAAGGTATTGCCCTTGGATGATGCCGACCTCGCGACTCACTTGTTACGCATGTGTCCGGCCAAGTGGCAGACCCAATACGACTTGACCAAGAATACCACTCCGGTCAGTACTAGGGCCCTTCTATTGGTCCTAGAGAACATCGAGAATAACACAGAACTCAATGAAAAGCCTTCGAGCACAACCAAAGCAAAGGGGGCTGATCATAACCGCAAGATGGATAGTCGGTGGACTCCCGCATCCCCAAGAAGCCCAAGAAGGTGGGCTGGACTGACAAGCACTGTGTGCTATGCAAGAAGCATGGGGGGCGCACAAAAGTCACAACACTCGTGACTGCCGCCGTTATAACAAAGACGGTACTCCGATCAAGAAGAATGGGGGTGCAGGTAAGCCCCATTCAAAAGAAAGGAAGCCAGCGGGTGCGAACTTTGCCCAGATAGTCCGGGCGTAGTTGAAGAAAGCACTGCGCAAGAAGTCTAGCAAGTGCAAGAGGTGCCATGCCAATGATTCGGAAAGTGACAGCGACTCCGACAAAAGTTCTTGAAGGCGCAGGTCTGATAGCACTGGGGAATTAAATGTACGTAAGAAACGTAAACTAAATACTGCAATTGACAGCTACACTACCCCCAGTCCGAGTAAAGCTATCCAAACGAATAAAAATAAAAAAATTAAATTGACTGTCACCAAGGAGAAGACGTCAAAAAAATCTTGTTCCAAAACAGAAAAATCTGAATTAAAAATTCGAGACAATTTAGAGAATACGACCCAAATATTTTAAAAAAATCTTACGACACAAACAATGTCGGTAGTAAAACAAAAGCCACTGATGATAGTATTATGTCTCCCAGTGCAAGTCATAGTCTCAAGCAACCAAAACAAGAGGTTGCACCCCACACCAGGGACCGCCTCGGTGTTACGGCACTAATAGCCATCATGGAACCAGCGACTGAAAGTCAATTCTCCAGAGCATACAAACAACCTCTGAGGAGTCGCCCCAGTAACAAAATCAAAGTCCTACTGGACTCTGGGTCTGATGGGGACCTTATTTTCCTACCAAAAGGAAAAGACAAAACCTTTCCCTGCCTGACTAGGCAGGTGCCAAAGTCTTGGCATATGTCAAATTGGAGCTTCCAGACAACTGGACGGGGGAAGAACAGAGTTAAATTCTTTGAGTACTCCCGAAGTAGGGAGTGTTTTCTACAACCTGATGTTGTGGAATACGATGAGCATAACATGACCAAACCAGGGTTTGACCTCATTCTTGGTAGTAATACCTTGAAAGAGTTAGGAATTGTCCTAGACTTTCGGACAAAGGAAATAACAGTAGATGACATCTCCCTGCCCAATGATACACATCAATAAACTAAAAACAAGAGCGACAGTTGAACGGGCTTGGACTATGAATAATAGCATCTACCAAGACACATCCAAAGAACCCCAAAGTACTCTCAAGGCAACAAAACACCTCATACACATACTAGATGCTAAATATGAAAAAGCGGATCTCAGGGCAATTGTCAAAGACAACTGCACACACCTAAGTGTCCCAGAACAGACAAAGTTACTGAAGCTCCTACAAGAATTTGAGGAGCTATTTAGTGGGAAACTAGGTGACTGGGATTGTAAGCCGGTCTCCCTCCAGTTGAAGGAAGGAGCACAGCCATATCATGGCCGGCCTTTTCCCATACCCAAGAAGCACGCAGAAATCACCAAAAGGGAGATACAGAGGCTATGTGACTTAGGGGTACTCAAATGGCAAGATGATTCTGAATGGGCATCGCCCACATTCAAGACAACACCGTACGGGTTGTCAGTGATTTTAGGGAAGTAAATAAACGGGTAGTGCGAAATGCGTTTCCCATTCCTAAGATTACCACTGTTCTACAAGAACTAGAAGGCTTGACATATGCCACAGCCCTTGATCTCAATATGGGCTATTACACCATTAGATTGGATTCAGATGCATCCAAAATATGCACCATTATATTTCCGTGGGGTAAGTACTCTTACCTACCATTACCAATGGGTGTTGCATTTTCTCCCGACATCTTCAAAGCTAAGATGTCTGAGCTAATGGCAACCCTTGAGTTCGTCCGAACTTACCTTGGTGACTTATTGTGCATCAGCAAGGGTAGCCTGGAAGACCACCTTAATAAACTAAGACGGGTTTTCATCAGGTTGCGAGATGCAGGCTTGACAGTGAATGCATACGCAAGTCATCTTTCTGTGCCGTGGAGACAGAATACCTAGGATATGTGTTATCCCGAGATGGTATAAAGCCACAACCAAAAAAGGTACAGGCAATCCTCGCATTAACACCGCCACAAAATGTTAAACAACTCCGTAGATTTCTGGGCATGGTCCAGTACTACAGGGATATTTTGGCGCAATGCAGTGAAATACTTGCACCACTGACCAACTTAGTTGGGGAGTGTGGACATACCAAAGTCACAAAGGCTAACAAAACCAACAAAAAGCCGTGGCATTGGGACAGCATCCACCAGCAAGCATTCAACAGTGTAAAGGCAACAATCGCTCGCGATGTTACTGCCTACCCTGACTACTCACAGGGATTTGAGATCTACACGGATAGCTCCAAATTTCTGGGTGCCGTAATTACTCAAAACAACAGGCGGCTGGCGTTCTTCAGTAGGAAACTGAGTCAGGCGCAGCAAAAATATAGCGTGACCAAACAAGAACTACTGGCCATAGTAGAAACACTGAAAGAGTTCAAAGGCATGCTTTGGGGACAACAAATTACGTCTACACTGACCACAAAAATCTAATGCAGGATGCTCTAGGTCTGACCTCTGATCGAGTGTACCGCTGGAGATTACTCTTAGAAGAGTATGGTCCCACCATCGTGTACATCAAAGGCATCCACAATACAGTTGTGGATGCCATCTCACGACTGGATTATGGACCCGTTGCAGATGACAGGTCAACCTGGATGACTTTTGCACAATGTTGGTGTTATCATAACACGGCACAACCGGAATCATCCCTAGCAACCACCAACAAATCATGAACCAGGTGTTTGCTAATTGAAACGAGGAGGACTCCATCTATCCACTCATGACCAGAGACATAGCGGAGGCACAACAAGCAGACTAAAGCCTCTTAAACAGCGGCTACTCTACTCACTTAGTTGAGAACACTAAAGTATTCTGTAAGGACGGCAAAATGGTTATTTCAAAAAGCCTCCAACACTGTGCCGTAGCGTGGTTCCGCCACTACCTACAGCACCCCGGGACTAAACATCTCAAAGAAACTCTCCGTCTTTCAATGTATTGGAAAGGTCTAAGAAGGACAGTCCAATCACATGTCAAAAAGTGTCACAGTTGCCAGGTGAACAAGCACAGGCAATTAAAATATGGGAAACTGCCAACAAAACTTGCAATCACCAACCCTTGGGAGGCATCATGTGTGGACCTCATAGGACCATACACCCTCAAGGGCAATGACAAGGCATAAATTGACTTCATGTGCGTCACAATGATTGATCCCGCAACAAACTGGTTCGAAATTGTAGAGTTGCCGGTATCACAGCTCGTAGAGTTGCTGGTATCACAGCTCCAGGAGCTTGATATTCCCACGGGTACAAAGGGGCAAAGGAGCAAAGACACACATGTCCAAACGAAACAACCCTACTTTGACAAGACGTCAGCAACAGTAGGTAATAGAATAAATAGGACCTGGTTTAGCCGTTACCCACGTAGTCAATACATTATCTACGACAATGGAAGTGAATTTAAACTTCACTTCGAGACCCTCTGTGATTCATATGGTCTGAAGCGTAAGCCGACCAGTGTCAGAAACCCACAAGCGAATGCAATACTCGAGCGGGTGCATCAAACAATCATGGCGATGCTCCGCACAGCTGACTTAGACATGGCCGATACAATCAGCGAGAGTGGCATTGCTGACTGTCTCACAAATGCCGCATGGGCCGTTCGCTCTACCTATCACACAGTACTAAGAACCTCACAAGGAGCAGCTATCTTTGGAAGGGACATGTTGTTTGACGTCCCCTACATCGCTGAATGTTCAAAAATAGGGGACACAGACAAAAACAAACAGATAAAAACACACGACGGGAGAATGCCTCCCGCATTGACTGGAACTACCATCCCAGTGACAAAGTACTTCTGCGAAAAGACAGTATCCTTCGCAAAACAGAAAGCCGGTATGAAAGTGATCCTTGGACCATCATGTCAGTTCATACGAATGGCACCATAAGGGTTCACTGCGGAACTAAATCAGAAAGATTAAACATCAGGAGAGTTACACCATATTTTGAATAAAATAACCTCTGTAATTTATCCCCTCTCTCCACATAACACGTACGCTTCGTCACATGCTAAACCTTCTTTTTTTCTACCAGAGGATCCTTCTCTCCTCCGGAGGTTTAATATTTTTGTGTGCATTGACACCTTATCGTTCCATTCGTGGGGGCGAGTGACATGGGCCAAGGATACCTATTGGCACCCCTGACCCAACCAGGCCCCACTTTCAGGCCATAGGCATAAATACTATTCCCACTGAAGAGGGTTAAGTCATAAGTAGTCTGACAAATTAAGTTCATAACATCATGACATGAGCCAAGGATACCTACAGGTACCCCTGACCCAACCAGGCCCCACTTTCAGGTCATAGGCATAAATACTATTTCCACTGAAGAGGGGAAGTATACAACAGTTCAACTCATGACCCTCTCAGAAAGAATATACTTGAGGTACATACCTGACAAGTATAAACCTCAGAAACAATGAGTTAAGTAAAGCAGTTGACAAGGCTCAACTGATCAACTGAAGAGCCTGAAAGTGTGATACTTTCTCAACTGGCAAATTTGCAGTGTGAGAGCTTCTCTGTAAATATTGGACACACTAACCTCCAATATTTTTTTCTTTATTACATGATTTACATGGTAAAATCGAGAGGATCACCATTGGGCAATCCTCATTTGTTGATCATTTCAATAGCTAATAAAAATAATCTCCAATCAACTGGAACACTCATTTTTTCTACTTCTTTACCTCACGATTACTTTTCGACTACTTCCAGCATAGGTCACATCATGATTTCTGTCTTCTTTTATATTCAGTTAAGCTAATTAGACCGACACCTACGATGGCAATTTGTAGGAATGTCATGACATTCCGAGAAAAATTTCACCACTTTTTCAGTTCGTCCCTAATTGCACCATTGCACAGGGGACGCATACAAGTGGGTCAATTGAGCAAGCAGGACAAGTAAGGCACATGATGGCAAGGCAAGGCAAGGCAAGGCAAATTGATAGAACAATGAAGTGCAGACATTCTTCAATTCAAAGGAGGGACAAGCACCAATGAGATAGGGGGGCGTGAGCCAAAGGCAGGAGGTGGGGTAGAGAAGAAAACTAACAATCAACAAGGGGAAAAGGGGAAAAATCAAGGTTGGGGCCTACATCATGCAAAATCCTGTGCACATGATGTACATTTTACAAACAAGAGAAACCAAATCACTTCAGACCACATGTACCAGGGGATGCCTGAGATGACAATGCAAGGCCAATGAAAACAATGCACTTTTTTGGGAACATTAAGATGGTAGGTCAAATAAGCAAACAGCAAAATCAAGGAAAATTTATGAAATCATCAATACAAACATGTTGTTGTTTTGGGGTTTGACTGATCCACAGTAGCAAACACCACTCACTACCCAACTACTCTTATTACATCAGCATTCCTCATAAAGCTATCATATGTATTATAATGCTCAAATGCATGTGGGCCTAGAGTAGAGCTGTTCCACACCCAGATCATGTCACAGCAAATAGTATTCTTCTTGTTGGTATCAAACAACATACAGCACGTTTTAAAATTTTTGCAATCAAAATTGGTCACATTCCTCAAATAGACACAAAAATTATCATACCTTAAGTTGCCAACACATTTCATTCTTTTTACTAAATTTAGATTCTATGAACTTAATCATAATTTTCATCCAAAAAGCCAATATACACCCAAAAAATGTCCCTCATTTGCCCCACTCTCACAATCACTCGATGCATCCACTTTTTGTCACCAAAATTACATTTGTGACATTATTACATGTGTAACAAAAAATGACTAAGCACAAAAGAACCATTCTTACCTCTTTTGACACATATCAAAAACAGATAGGAAAACACAAATATTTTTTGGAATAAGATGCAAACACTTATGAATTAGAAACATTGTGTATGAAACACCGTTACAGACATAACCATATCTTCTGAAATTAGATCTTACCGGTTATACAGTTTTGTTGTCATTTACCATTTTTTGTACAAACAACAACAAAAAAGCACCATTTATATCTGATCAATAATAGTGACTATTCATAAAAGCACCATTCTTACCTCATTTTACACATATCAAAACAGCTAGGAAAACACATATGTTGCTTGCGGAATGAGCTGCAAACACTTCTGAATGAAAAATGTTACATATGAGACACTGTTACACACATGACAGTTTCACATGAAAATTCAATCGTACCTCTTCTGTATGGTTTGAACATCATCTATCATTTTTCTGTTTAAAACAAAAACAAATTTACATGTCATCAATAATAGTGACTTATCCTAGAAACATCATTCTTACCTCATTTCATACAGATCAAAAACAGATAGCACAACACATATGTTGTTTGGAATGAGCTGCAAGTGCTCATGAATGAGGAATGTTAAATGCAAAACACTGTACATGACTATTTCTCATGAAAATACATCTTATCCCTCCTGCACTTTTGGCATTGTGTAGCATTTTTCTGTTAATATAAGACAACAACACATCATTTATATGTGTTCAATATATATATATATATATATATATATATATATATATATATATATATATATATCTATATATATATATATATATATATATATATATATATATATATATATATATATATATATATATATATATATATATATATATATATATATATATATATATATATATATATATATATATATATATATATATATATATATATATATATATATATAACAACACACACAATGTACGCACCTTTCCTCTCCTCCGCTTCAAAATCAGATGGGTTGCCCCTGGGCATAGCACTTCTTTCCTAGCCTGCCAATGGGTAAAACTACCCTTCAAAAGCATCCTTGTACATCTTCTCCCGGTGCACTGCCTCTTCCCTCACCCTCTCACCAAACACAAAACAAGGATTAGACTAATCAAACAAGTTGTTAAATTTCCTGTTCAACTTCCTTCAAATTGATTGTCCTCTGATGCCTTAGATACTATTCAGTACTGGAAAAATGAAGATTTGCTGACAAGAAGTCACATGACAGGAGGGTATAACCAAAACCACTGTTACAAATGTGAATAGTTTATATGCAAAACAAGGTTAGTGTTTGTGATGATTAAGTGAAGTTGTTTTATGTTGTCACACCAATAAATAGAGTCAAAAAAGTGACTTACACTTTCTTACTAATCATGAAAATCAATCATTTCTAGACACAATTCAGTGCAATTGTTATTACAAAAATGTTTCTTATGTATCAATAACTTGTCAGTAAGAGAGGGTAAAACATAGAGTCAAACTGTTATAATATATGTCACTTTGGATCATACGTAACGGAAAAATGAAAATTAACTTACAAGGAAGTTTCAGGATGGGTAGGCAAAACCGAAACCTCCATTACATATGTGTACTGTTTCTCATGGGAACCAAGGGAAGTGTCCAATAAGCTCCATTGACACTGTTTAATTTACCATGCCAATGCACAAAGACAGGCTCAAAAAGTGACTTACGTTTTCCAATGCAACATGAAAGTAACTTACTTCTACACTGCAAACAAAAAACACCGGTCAGAGTGTACAGGGAGGTTAACGGAAGTCCCAAGAGAGTACCGGTGGGTTAAAGGTTTTTTGCCCATTGTTTAAGCCACAGATACATTTATCATGCTAAGCTTTGAAACAAAAAAATCTTCGAAATGTTTGTGTGTTTCATGACTGACATGTTGCGAATCATGAGTTACAAACAGGAAGATCACCTGTTGGGTCTAATTTTGGTGTCGACTCTAGGCTTGATCTTTGATTTTATTTGGTGAAGGCTTATTTGTCCTATTTCTATTTTTGAATGGGTTGGTTTTATATATGTTCTGTCATTTTTTTTAACTTCTTCCTTGTACGAATGAAATATGAATGTTGAGACTTCCTGTCCCACAAGTATGCCATTTACTGTACTATCAGAAGTTACTGCGCCAAAAAATGAGAACACAAGAATAACACATGGGGCTGAAATTTTGTACCGTGTGGCTACATGATTGGTGCTTATTCCTTTGTATCACTGTATGTCACTCTTGTGTGGCATTATTGCCTACAGCATACGGTATGATACAATACCTACCATGCTACAACACAGGTGCTTGAACCAGCAGCAACTGTAGGGGGGTGCACTCTCACTGCTTTCCCATCACCTCCATTTTTTCAATTACATTGATACCCCACCAGCCCATCATGGGAACAGCTGAAACTCAGTCCACAGACTGAGTTTGGCATCCCGCCTGGCACCGCCGTGTTGCCAACAACAATTGGCAGCGGCGGCTCAATTTTTAAGGTGAGTTCTAATGAACTCGTCTTTTTTCCATTATTCAACTCAGCGCACATCTATTTTTTTCAATTAAATATTTACAGATGTACCACAGGAATGGCCGAAACTCAGCCCACAGACTGAGTTAGCCCTCCCGCCTGGCACCGCCGTGTAGCCAAGAACAATTGGCACCAGCGTGTCAATTTTTAAAGGTGAGTTATGATGAACTCACCTTTTTTCGTTATTATACTCACCACACGTCAATTTTTTTCAATTAAATATTTAGAGGCCTACTGGCGAAATGGCTGAAACTCAGCCCACAGACTGAGTTAGTCTACCCGCCTGGCCCTGTCATCTAGCCAACCACAACTGGCAGTGGCGGGTATATTTATAGGGTGAGTTCTGATGAACTCAACCTTTTCTACCAAGTTTTACTCAACACACGTCAATTATTTTCAATTGAATATTATAGGTGTACCACGGGAATGGCCGAAACTCAGGCCACAAACTGAGTTAGCCCTCCTGCCTGGCACCGCGGTGTAGCCAAGAACAATTGGCAGTGGCATGCCAATTTTTAAAGATGAGTTATGATGAACTCACCCTTTTTCATTATTATACTCACCACACGTCAATTTTTCAATTAAATATTTACAGGCCTTCTGGTGAAATGGCTGAAACTCATCCTACAGACTGAGTTTGGGATCCTGCCTGGCCCCGTCATCTAGCCAACCACAATTGGCAGCGGAGGGTATATTTATAGGGTGAGTTCTGATGAACTCAACCTTTTCTACCAAGTTTTACTCAACACACGTCAATTTTTTTCAATTAAATATTATAGGTGTACCACGGAATGGCGAAACTCAGGCCACAAACTGAGTTAGCCCTCCCACCTGGCACCGCCGAGTAGCCAAGAACAATTGGCAGCAGCGGGTATAATTTTTAAAGATGAGTTATGATGAACTCAACCTTTTTCGTTATATTTTACACAGCACGTGTCAGTTTTTTTTCAGTTCATTTACTACAGACCTACTGGCGAAATGGCTGAAAATCAACCCACAGACTGAGTTCAGTGTCCCGCCTTGCATGGTCATTTAGCCAACAACACTTGGCAGCAGCGGGTATACTTTCAGGGTGAGTCATTATGAACTCAATAATTTCTACACTTGTTTTGACTACATCTAATTTTCAATTTATTTATTTTCAGGCCAGCCATGGGAGCAGCCAAAACTCAGTCCACAGACTGAGTTTGGCATCCCGCCTGGCACCACCATGTAGCCAACAACAATTGGCAGTGGCATGTAAACTTTTTAAGGTGAGTTATGATGAAATCAAACTAAGCTGAAATCAATTGCTTTGATTTCAGCTTAGTATCAATTTCATATTTAATTTTCTTCTACCTTGGTGTGGATTGTAGGCAGTAGCATTTTTTTAGCTTGGGGCTGAAATTGTGGCCTATGTGGCATTGAGGCTCGTTCTATGGGAGGATGAAGGGGCGGGCCCAGAGGTTATACGATGTAGTATGTTTAATTTTACTAGTAAGGATAAATTGCACATACTCCGCTAAATCTTACTGTAGTTCAACAGTATATCAGACCCGGTAGCCCTCCTGTATGCTCCGGTTGCCCTCCTGTACACTCCTATAGCCCTCCCGTATGCTCTGGTAACCCTCCGGTACACTTCCAGTAACTCACCTGTGCACTTCTGGTATGCCACCGGTAAACATTTTTTTAGCTATTAAGTAATACATTTATGGCCACTACTTAGATTGATATCAATTCTAAGACTTACTGAGAAGTCTGTTTTCCTGTAAAAAACACCAATTCCTATTGTAAGTAGAAATAAATTGGAAGTCTGGTTTGGGTCTCAAATTTCCGGTAACCCACCGGTAGACTCCGGTAACCCTTCGGTACAATAGTGTACTGGAGTGTTACAGAAGTGTCCATGGAGGTTACTGGAAGATACCATTCAAGGGTGCTCCGGTAACCTCCCTGTACACTGAGTGTACCGGGAGGTTACTGGTGTTTTTTGTTTGCAGTGTAGAAGTGTCCGTTGCATTATGAATGTTCCTTATGTAACCATGATTCATATGTAAGAAAAGGTAAAACAGGGAGAGTTCCAACTGTTAATATACGTCACATTGATATATATAATATATATAATATATAATATAAGTTGGACCCCAAATTGGCAATGGCCCAGTGCTGGAATGGGAACCAATTTTTCGTCAACTGGGATGCATACATGCCCATACTGGCACTTGCTGTCCAAAGTTGATATGGTGACAATTTGGGGACAGTTCTTGTTTGATGTAGAGACTTCAGTAAAGTATGAATTAGGATTCTCACTCTGACATAGTTAAATAGGCCATCTGCAGTTGATTGTGTGTGTTGGGAAATTGGTACCAGTTGGTACAAATCCATCATCTATCTTGGCCAAAACGGTGGAATGGTTGTAGGCAGATTCTTGCGGTTGGGTTGACGGATGGAAAATAGTAATTTTGCATGACATTGTGTGTAGTGCTAATCCAATATACCAACCGACACAGAAAATGACAATCATTATGGTATCTTACTGTACCAAATGTACTGCAGCTTCTTGTTTCTGCAAAAAGCTCTCTTGAGACATGGTATAGATTGTATGGAAGCACATAGATTGCAAACAATTTTTAATAATGTTTCAGCAAAATGTGGAGGACAGCTATGAATGTAACAACATTTTCCTGTGATTAGGCAAGGAGATGATTTGGCGGCTGTGGTTTGCAGAAAGAATAACACTTGTCAATAAGAAACATACGTATATGAATGAAGAAACATCATTCCATAGAAACATGTTGAAATTTATATTAAAGATTTTCATATATTTGAAGTACCATTGAAAAATAATATTAAAAACATCCAGAAATTAGAAAAAGTAAATATGTGTGCTTTCTTACTTTCATCATTGCCTGATGACTTGGACTACATATATATATGCTGATGTTTTGGGTCATTTGATGAACGTGACACATTATAACCATAAATATAATTTACCACAACAAAGCATTGGATGTCCAGCACCTAATATCCAGTTAGCAGTGGGAGCACTATCAAATTGGTTGACCAATTATTTGATTCAATTAAATTAACACCACTAATCATGTTAACCAGCTGGCTTCCTTGAGTTGACAATCAGTTTTAAAGAGTCCAACAGTAACATGTTCAACCCAGATGTCCTGAAGTGACTATATTGTTCATCTTAAATTTTAGAACCTGACATAACAATGATTGATTCAAATCATCTGCCATAACCTCATAACTAATTCATTGTGATTTAAGGGTGTCATATTGTTGGACTGACCAATGGGTGGGTTTGTTGCAATGCATGTAATGACTGTGTAAGTTGAAGGACTGTGCTGTCAGAAGTGAACATTTTCTCGTGAAAGTCTGATATTAGAACATTGCAAGAGGACAGCTGCAGATGAAATGCTGGCCAAAATGCTTCTTTGCTTTTAGAATGAAGATTAAGTAGTATGAGATGTAAACATCAGTTTCAAATTAAGATACAAAAGGGATAAGAAGCTTCACTCCTTGTAATAATATGAAGTGCTGTATTGTTTCAGTGTCAGTCTTGCCAAATTTTCTGGAAGAACATATCATGCATCGTAAAATTATTTGCATTTGCTTATTTTGTTGTTCACTATTATGGACAGTTCAAAACAAGCTAAGTTGCGCACATATGGATTCTCCTTATCAGAAGCAAAATATTCTCATGTGTAGCTTGCACTGGCTCCAAAGGGTTGCCAAGAAACTTCTCATGTCACAACTCATGGTAAAAAGATGGACATCATGGGGGGGACTCGCTGATGGGCCGCCTCAATGTTTATGTTAGTAGCTGTTTGTAGACCCCCTCCCCCCCTCTAGTCCATAGACCCCCCCTCTAGTCTATAGACCCCCCCCCCTGCTCTAGTCTATAGACTCCAAGAAAGTTGGCAAATAACCGTTTGTAGACCCCCCTATCTATAGACTGTCATGGGGGCATCTATAGACTATCGCACGAGAGTCTATAGACCCCCATGACAGTCTATAGCTTATTGAAAAGGGAGGTGGGGGTCTATAGACTACAACAGCTAGTCTATAGACCCCCACCTCCCTTTTCAATAATGCTATAGACCATTCTTGATTGACACTTGTGCATAGATAAGGGGTCTATAGACCTTGTATTTCAAATTGCTCACTAGTCTATAGACTATGTCCACAAGGACAGTAGTCTATAGACTTAACAATATTAGGTGCTAGTCTATTGACCCTGTTGTAATTTTTATTGCTTTAGTCTATAGACCCTGGATTAAAAATTGTTGACTAGTCTATAGACTATGTCAATCCCTTGGGATAGTCTACAGACTCTTTGATGAATAAAATACTAGTCTCTAGAGACTCTTTGATCAATAAAATACTAGTCTCTAGACTATATCGTATTACTTTAGATAACTAGTCTATAGACTCTATCAAGATATCGCAAACACTACCATCCAAATAATAAATTTGGAATCGTGACTCCTGCCATAATTGTCAGAAGGGCAGTTCAATATTTCCCTCCAAATAATTTTTAGAGGGGGGGGTCAATAGACTGTGAGGGGGGTCTATAGATGGGAGGTCTACAAACGGCTACTAACATTTATACTGTAAAATTAAGGAATACTTGTATTTTTGTGCTATGAATACTAGCTTGGACTGTATCATAACAACCACTACAGGTGTATTTTGTTCCTTTAGTGGTTCTTGTAGTATGTTTTTTATGGTGGTCAGCATGTTCAACTGTGAATTGATTTTTGGAAGAAATTTAAGACAGCTAAAAACAAAGAGAACACCCCATTCTCAATCGACAGACGAAAATGATTCCGCCTGTGGAATAAAAAATATGCACGTTTATTAATAGAAAGATTGCCTTCTGAGCCTTTGAATGGTGTTCCGATTTCCTTTCCGTTGTGAATTATTATCAGTTAAATACAACAGGCAGGAATGGAACAATCCATTAGACCATGTACAAAATGGAGTAGATCAAAAACACTCATTGCAAATATTTGCACAATGCTCATTTGTATTTATTTGTGTAGATTGGTCATACAATTAACCAAAAACCTCTATACACATTTTTCTAATGCGCAGTGGGGATCTAATCATTTATATTTTCTACAGTATTTGCCCCCATATCTTGAGGTTAAGCTGACTATCACTTCATGAGTGGGGAGCAATTAAGACTAAAAAGAATTTGTGTATAAGCGCGATTTTGTGATATGTGGTGGCTGGTTGACATGGCCCTCTCATCAACGAAGAGTTGTGTAATTTACATATAATTTGTGTTAAGTTACATATTTTTCCTGCCAAAACAAAAAAATGTATTTGTGCAAATATGATTCGCGGTTAGTGTTTTTGATCTGCTCATATTGGTATGCTTTTATTTAAGGACATCAATGCTTTGTTTATGTGGGATTACTACATCAGTTTTTAGAATCCACCTTCAGGTGGGTCTGCTATCATGATACCGCTGGGATACCCAGTGCTCCTGTTGTTTTGAGCTGCTCATATTTGTCTAAGTTGGATGGCTAGGATGCTCAGTTAGGACATAATGAAATGAAGATAACCAAGTGAAATCTTTTCTTAGTGCTAGGTGTTATGAGACCTTTCCTGACATCTTATTAACCACATGCGTTGTATTGGGGAGTTGCTTCTACAGAGAGTACTTTGTAGTTACCGTGACTGCCAGTGGAATGCGTAGTTCATGACGTGCCCTTCGTAGAAGAATAGGAAGGTAGAAAAGAGATGACTCTACAGATCATTTTTAAGAGTACATGATAAACGACAGCATGGAGATTTGTGGATGCTTTTCTTCCTTATGCAATATTTGTCTCTAACAGTGATTTGCTAATAATCTGCAATAATTTGGGCTCAAGCCTTTGCAATACACTCAAACGCTCCCGTGCCATGACGAATTGGATGCCCCATTACAATGTTTGCACTTGGGCTCATCATTGGATCTGTTCTTTTATGCAAGGCTGCGTCAACCATGAATACAGAGGTGGATTCAAAGCTCATTTGAAGGAAAGTTGAGCTAATATCTGTCATTCCTATTCGATTCATTGGTTTGTACTCTCCGTCATAAGTCATGAAATCGGCAATAAGTGATCTAAAGCAAAGAGGTCAAAAGTAACAACAACATGAGACGTAGAATCCACAAGGATCCACAATTTAGTGGTCGTAGCAAGGTACAAAATAACTTACAAATGCCTTGGGTCAACAGATATACCATACACAGCAAACACACCCTTGATCTGGTCAGCGATGCTCCTGCGTGCAGCCTCAACTCCATAAGCTACTTGATCGCCCAGATATCATTCGATATCAGCTTGTTATGATCTACAACATCCTCCTCCAAGCTCCAGATCTCTTCAAAGTTGCACCCAGCTGTTTGAAGGCATCTTCCGCGACCCTCTTCATTATTGACAAAGCCTTCTTTGATCTTTGGTCGGGCTCGAACTGTTGTGTCCCCCGCAGCACGTTCGACAAGGCCAACCATGAGGAGAGGACATGTCGAGGGATCAACTCTTAGTGGGTCTAATATGAGTGAATTCTTAGACCGACTGATCCTACAGGTGTTGACTGATTTTGCATCATACTCATCATCACTTTCTTCACCTTCAGTAATGACAGCTGGGCCATCGTTGTCTTCGTCATCATCTGAGAGGTCTTTGGCTGAACTTTTGACCATTTGTTTTTCGTCGTCGTCCATTTCGCCATATGATGTCATCTCTTTTTTGTGGCCATATCTTGATCCCGTCACTCCATCTTCTTCATTGGCAACTTCATCATCATATTCGTCATCACTTGATTTCTTTTTTGACTTGCGCGTTCCATCGAGATCAGACGGCTCCACAAAATCAGTAGAACCGCCCCCAGCCACATCAATCTTCGTAAATTCACCTGGGGCTTCATTGCGTTTCATTTCAGCTTTCATTACTCGAGCAAGTTTTGGAATAAATACTTTCGTGACCACATGACAGATGTCCTCTAGTCTTAGTCCAAATGCCTCTTGTATGCGCTCTGCAGGATGGAGCTTGAGTGTAACATAGTAGCAGCGCTCCCATACAGAGCCTGCACCCTTTTCCAAAGTTTCTCTCACTGTTATTCCACAGTGGCTTGCAAGCAGATCCATTAACGAAAGCTTGGAAAAGTATCTGGTCAGGCGGATAGCTTCACGATCACTCACTGATGATTTCAATGGAACCGACATTGTTGGTGTTTTGAGTTCTCTCGAAGCAGTCATGATAATTTCACGCAACCTGGGAATACCTAGTGTCACATTTGCCCCGGCTCCTGCCAGATGGAATGTGTTCAGTGTCATTTGAGTGGACGGCTCACCAATAGATTGAGCTGCAATCGATCCTACGGCTTCACCAGGGTGTGCAAGAGCAGAACCGTACTTCGCTGCCACGATTTGATGAAATCCTTTTATTGATAAACCTGAAGTTTCCATTGCTTTTTTGACTTCTGGTGAGTCCGAGGCTTTTGATGCAAGATTAGCAACCCGCTCAGAAATGCAGGCTCCAGATGACCCCAGTCTATAAGATCCATTTCTACGGGTCAAGTCAGACAGTACTGGATCGGGACAACCAGGCTTAATGATTTCACACTTGAATGATTCTGCGGTAGTCTTATTACTTCCGCAGTAGCTGAACATTACAGTTCTTGGAACTTTCTCTACGATTACCCCATTGTGATGGTACTTGATGTCAAAATGGTTACCATCGCTATGCCTTTTAACAATGGTGGCATCAAACCAGCCTTCACAAATTGCACCTCTCGTCCAATCAGAACCAGTTCTTGATTTTCGGGCTCTGACAAAGCTCCCTCTATTGAATAAAGTGATCGAGTTAGTTTGTAACTCTTGGGCTCTGAGGTAATCACTGTTGGCTACATCAAGAGTAGACCCAGGTAGAGATGGATAGCGCTTTTTGAGTGACTTGTGGTTACGCGCGAGAAACTGAAAATTACTCAATTCACAGTCTAAATGGGCAGCCTTGGTCGGATCAATACCATCTTCACCATAGACGAATTGGACAACTCCGCCATCGCCGTCACGAACAGTGTGGTCGTAAGAAACTTTGAGCTCTTCTAGATGTTTAATAAGGCAACGCTGAAGGTAACCCGAGCGAGATGTCTTTACAGCAGTATCTACAAGCCCCTCTCGACCAGCCATGCAATGAAAGTAATACCTGACGCAGAGAAACAGAGCACAGTTAAAAGACAGAAAACAAAAGTTGACAACCGGGTCATAATATTTCTGAAACCTACTCCTGCGGCCTAACCCCTGTCAAAAAACGGTCAGCGATGAACCCATCAGCACGAGGATTAGGATCATAAGGTGCAAAAGAGGGAAGAGTCCTTCCGCTACTCATTCTTGGAACTCGACGACCCTCCAAGGCCTGCTGTCCTAGCGAGCAAGACACCTGAGACTGATTGACCATTGAGCCTTTAGCACCAGTAGTGACCATGAGACCAAAAGTCTGAACGTCGGGAAATAATAGAAAAATGTTGATCAAAACGGTAAGTAAAAAGTCACAAATATCAATTCAATACTGACGTTTTCAGGAAATGGAACGGCCAGTCCGTCAGGCAAACAAATCTTAATGATATCAGAAGCCAGCGGATTCACTTGAGACTGCATAAAGGCATCGAGAGCTGCTGCATTTTCTTTCCCGTCACCTCCTGACAGCAGCTCTCCAATTTTGGACGCCACAGCGGCTTTTTCATGAGGTTTCAAAGGTTCTCTGGATTTCGCACTTTGTGATGCGGCGGGTATTTCAACTTTCCCACCATCAGACTCGGCCCACGCTTTTGCTGCGTGAGAGCCAATATTGTAAGCTTCCTGGTAGAAACAAATAAGCAGAAATCAGGTTCACTTGTGGTGACAAGAGAACAACTTTGTGAGCATTCAGCGAATAATCATACGCACCTTCACAAGTTTTCGGCGCTTCTCGTCAGCATCTGGCGTCAAAATCAAATCCTCCATTCGACAACTATGTCCTGAGTAATATTGAATGTATGCAGTGAAGAGACGACCGAATGCGTTGAGAATCAAACCTGCTCTATCTGGCCCATACGCTTCATATATAGAGTGAACAAGTGAGAACTCGGTTGCCCCAAAGGCAGCCTTGTCAAGTACGCCCTGCAACAAATCCCCATCGCGAACAATTGTTAAATGCTCATTCCATGATGCACCAAATGCATTCGCAGGGGTTTTAGCCTTTCGCTCCATTGAAAGGCCGGGGAAATTAAAAGATGGATCTTCGTCACGATCATTTCCTTTCCGCAAATGATTAAGTAGGGTTGAAATGACCTGTTTTCCCGTCCAAAGTTCTCTTGGTTTGCGAATGGCTGGTGGCATGAGCTCAATGCTGGAATCGGAACGAATCAGCTCTAATCCCGGAAGAGACCCAAGGGCTGCAAATAAGAGCTGCTGGTACTCTTCTATTCCGATGAATGTGTTCATACAAGTCAATTTCACACCAGCATCTACATGATCTTGGATGAGGCCCCGAAGCGGGCCCCCATCCGTGGGGGCGATGAACTGAAGATCGGTTCCTGCAATGAAATGTGATTCAGCTGTTGCAAGGTAGCTTTGGGGGAAATGGCAATTCATTTCATCCCCGTCGTAGTCAGCGTTGTAAGTATTGCAGTTTGCGTAATGCATTCGTAGTGTGTTTTGAGTTGGAGAGAAGAGAACACGAACCCGATGAGCCATGATACCTGGCTTGTGGAGAGTTGGCTGTTGTTGTTTGCCAAAGAACAAGGATTAAAAAAGATAAAATGCAGGAAAAAGTGAGGCAAATCCTATGGGTTACTCAAACGCAATGGGATATGTTGTGTCCTCAGTACGAACGGATAGACATCTCAACTACAAACGCCAGATCGGCATATTGCTACGCTCTTCTGACAAATAGCAAGATATCCATCCACCCGATGAATGGAGTCATAATCTAACATCTGCAACTTATTCAGAGTGGTGCATGACATTGATATCTCTTCATAGGACCCAGCATTTTCATGGCCCGGAACGACTTTGGTGAACAGTGGACTTACCTGACGGTTCATTAGCACCATGTCACCGTCTCTTAACTGCCTGCCTACTTTCACCACTCCATTATCCGACAACAATCGCGCTGCAATAGCGTGTCGACTACTATCCTTCATCTTACTCAAATCAACCCTCTGGCCGCTGGGAAATTCAACCCATACAGCACCAGGATATTCAGCAGGTCCTCGCTCTACCAATTTCCGCATTTCGGCAATGTTCAAAGATGTTACTGGGGTTGGAAATGTAAGAGTTTTGGCGAAGTGAAGCGGCAGACCGATTTCATTGGTACCTATGTATGGATCGGGAGATATCACGGATCTGCAAGCATAGTTGACGCGTTTGCCCATCATATGCCTGTGGTAGAAAACGGAAACAATGACTGGTTGCATCAATGAATCCTAACAAGGAAAAATAGCACTTCTCATAATAATAACGTACTTTCGAAATATACCTTCCTTCTTCTCCAACAGCTGCCTAATACCGTTAGGGGCATTGTTCACCGTCCCTTTTGGATCTCTCGTACTGTCCATAAAGCAATTAACAGTTGTCTGCAAATCCACCCAAATCTCCAACATGCTCGCCTGTCCCTTATCTTTATCAGCGCGAATCTTCTTCAATCGCTTTTCATCGTTACTAGTCCTTTTCAACTCAGCCTCTTCAGAAGTCAAGTCATGTATCGTTGCAAAGGCACTTCGAATGCGGGCGTTCAATTCCAAAACTTTGCTTAAATAAAAATTCTGAGAGTGTTCTACTGTCATGTTTCCCATCACTATAGGAGGACGGAAGCGAGAGGGTGGGACCGGCAAGGCCCTAAGGAAAAAGAGGGTGTAGCCCTTTCCTCCGCCCGAGATGGCTTCTGCAGCGTCTGAGGTGGATCGCGGCCTGTTTCTTCTTGCAGTTGTGGTGATGAAATCATCTTGCATCGCATAGTTTTCCTCACCAGTGACACTCATGTGCTCCGGAGAATGTGCACAGCCAAAGAACTTGCTACATAAGAATGGTTCCTTATTCCACGTGAGACGGCACTGGGCCTCTATTTCTAAGGCATGCATAAAGCTATCTTGGGTAGATTCCTTGCTCGTAGACACAGTGGCTTTGCGGGAAATGGGTCCTCCAGTGGGATCAACGTCTTCGTCCTTGACTCCGTCGGAGGTAGATTTAGGCCTTCTTTTAGATTTCGACTTGGTAGGAGCGTCATCTTCTTTGGCTTCGCTGTCGATCATGTGCGTGTCTTGGCCGTCGTCAGATTCTTCTTCATCGTCGGTGCTATCTTCGCCCACGCCTTGGATATCGTCTTCGGAATCCGGGTATGTACCGATATCTTGATCATCACTGTGACTTGCTTCTCCTCCGTGAATGCTGGCACAGGCGGGACGAATTCTAATTCGTTCTGCAATGTTGCTCTATAAGAAGACACGTCGTGAATAGAAGATGGTCAGTTGTGAAGCCAAAAGCCGCGTGTTCTAAACACAAAGCAAGTCAATGAGAATTCTCATCAAAGAGACATGACAGCCTCGTGACATCCAACCTCCTCATATCAACTCCTACAGTATTCAAAACGCAACATGCCTGAGCAACGCATGCACAAAACCACTCACCTTTGCGTTCCTCCTCGGCAGGGCCACCTGAAACATTTTGTTAAACTGATCATGCCTAATCTTGGGGCTGAACGCATTACAATTCGCACACTTGGGGCACTTGATACACGCTGCTTGAAAGTCCTTGAGAATCTTCCGTCGGACAGAACGTTCGTGCATCGTGAGCGTGACGAGCGGTCCGCCCGCTCCTTCAAGGGAGGCCATCTTCTCATCGATGAATTTGTCAATGGCAACGCCCGTTGAATTGAGCAGGTCTCGCTTCATCTGCTTGCTATTCGTGCCGCCAGTGTGAGCTGCCTCCGCCCTTCCAGCCACACTGGCCAACACCTCATCTAACTCGAGAGCCTCCTGCGCCCGGCCTCCGTCGACCAACGCCAACTTGAGCGCGAACACTTTACAATTGCGTGCGCTCAATCGAAAGCCGTGACAAGCGAGGCACTTCATCTTCATCAATTGGAGCAATCGCGGAAAGAAAAGCGGGTGGTACACCGGCACGCACAGTTCGATGTGACCAAAGTGTCCGGGACACAGATTCCGTACATTCCCGCACGTGACGCACAGTTCGTCGCGATCTCCGCCACCAGCCGTGGCGGTAGGACCGAGGAGGGGATCGTAGAGGCCTCTTGGCAGGGGAGTGTTGAGGGCATCGAATGCGAGTGACGACGAGATCTCACATACGGAGCGCTGCCGGACTTCGTCGTCGGTGTAGATGCCGAATTGGATCGAGGTTGGCTCGTGCCGGATTATGGATTGGTTGATGTTGGCCATTGTTGCTGTGGGCGGTACTTTTGGTTAGAGAAGCGAGTGGTGGTATGGGAAAAGGTGCCGCACCATCATAGACCATCATAGTGGTTGGGGACTTAATTGGTGATCTGTGATCGGTGAATGGAAGAACAACATGAAAGTTGATGTGTGTGTGGAATCAATGAAAGCTGTATGTAGGGAGTGACTACAAGGGGAGACAGACAGACCTTTTACTTATGTTGGGACAACAGGGAGCTGCGGGAATGGTGCAACAAGCAACTAAAAATGTTGTGGTTCAATGGCATGAGATTGTTCAGAGGATCAAAAAAATCTCATATAAGTAGTTCAGTAAGACAGGCAACTTTGCCACATGGAAGTTTTTCATGTGACTACACTTCACAACCTAATGAGAACTCGACTCGAATCAAAAAATTCCACCCCAGTGCCGGTGGACAACGGACAGGGAGCAACTTTCAAGTAGAAAAAAGGAAAAACAGAAATTATTGTATTTGCAATGGACACTGCCTTTGTATTGTTCCCCATGACTCCAGCTTGTTGCTGAGAAACCTCCAATGCTGTCATAAGTTACCACAAACTCATGCACATGTTCGAATGCGGACAGCAACCATCAAAATCATACAATTTCCTTTGATTTCTTCTGAGCCATCATACAAATCGTGTATGATTTTGATTAGTTGCAAAAATGTGCAAACTATGTAGGAGGCCATGCTTTCTGTGTACAATATTGTGATCTCAGACACATCAAAATCATACAAATATTTTAAATATTCCATTTGGCTTCCTGGAATGTTCACAGTTTGGGCAATTTTGGAAGGAAAATTTGTTATTTCCTCCACAACTGTGTTGCCTGCTCTTCTCTGAGCATTCATGAAATAATTATTTTGGTATGCAAATTGCTAGTAAACCCTTACGTGAATGTTCAGGACATAATTTTCTACATGTTGTTTTCATGAAATAGTCTGGAAGTATTGGACCTTTCATAGCTGTTCCCCCTCCTTCGTTTGGTTCAACAAATCAATTAAGAGCCGTTTTATTTAGAGTTGTGTGTCCCATTCTCATCCCGGACGTTTCACAAAGATTGGGATTGTCGTGGGATGGGACCAAATGGAATTGGGATCATCCAGGGTTTCAACAGGATTATCAAATATCCGGGATTGAGGGGATTTCTCCTGGATAAACTGGGACATAGCCTGGATGATGGATACCTGTCTCAATATTGCACAAAAAGTGCACGAACAAAAAGTCTAACAAATACATAACAAAACTTTAACAGGTTCATGCTAGCAGGTACAATACATTATGTCTTTGCATATGATTAAACAGTGCACTTGCGTTCGCAAATATCTTGTCTTTTATATTGCTGACCTAAGCCGTTTTGCTGTAGTTTCTTCTATGTAGTAAACGGGTAGATACATGTTGTTGAAAGATATTAATTATGAGAGTTACACTACTGAAATAGGTATTGCATGGTACACTAGGTAATCCATGCATCACCAAGCACAGGTGATCCTGTTAGAGATTGGAGGTGATTTAGGGCAGTTCCATGACTGCTCCTTTTCTCTCAACTGCCAACAGGAACTGTCCCATGAGAAGGTTTCTGAGAAAGAAATCCTCTCTTGGATATTTTGTCCAAGAAACACCTATAATGTATATGGGTGTTTCTCAAGAAAGAAATTGTCTTTTGAATATTGTTTCTCAGAA
>JABMIG010000176.1:57338-109838 GCA_013187285.1 Cyclotella cryptica
ACACTAGAAGCTGCTGACAAGACCATGATTGGTACAGCAGGCCAAGCATCTCCATGATTTGGTTGATGTTGAACTCTAGATAGTTATTCTTTTTTGGGGTTTTGATTTTTGAAGACTCTGGTTGACTTACACTGGGAAGCCAAATGAAATGCATATGGTCCAAAAGTGTAGTGTTGAAACTGCACCTTAATTGTCACAATTTGTGTACAATGTGGATATTGAACCAGGTCTAGGTACAAAGGTGCTGATAGTACAGATATTCTGTTTGTTATCTTCTGCAATCCTTTGTGTTGGTATATTGTCCTTCAATTTGCTCTGTCACCCCTATGTATCCATGGGAATAGTTGCCCAAAGGGTCAGCTATCGGCAAGTGAACAATGTCAAGTCATACTTAATGTATTGACTATAATCATTGGAAGGTCCAAGCATCAACGTCTATGTCTTTTTGTACCATGAAGAGTACGGATTCAGTGTTTATGATATCCTTTTGTATTTTGTAGCAAGGATCCTTGGGGGAGGTCTGTACATGTATAACTCTTTTGTTGGTGGTAATGACATTGCAACATAACTAAATGTGCATGTGCGTACCAATTTTTATATTTTGAAAGACAGTTGTTGACTCTAATCTTATGGTTTATGGAACCATATTGTGACTTCACAGCGAGCATCATGGAGAAGTGAACTTTCCATGATATGTTGACAACGTAATAGTTGTGTTTCTCTTTGGATTTGTCTAAGCTAGTGAAGCAATACTACATTTCTGTGTATAGCTGCCTGTGTTGCATTTGTTTTGCATTGCATGCCAACAAGGTGCTACATGTCTCTCAGTAGAGATGTTCATGTTTAACTTATCCTGTGTGTGAGATGTTATTCCTGTTTAACTAGGGATACTCACAATTCTATATGCTGTGGTTTTACAAGAACAAAGGTTGTGGATCCTTTGTGTTGTTGTGCTCATATGATTATGAGGCTTATTTTATGGTTTGTTGTGCAACACGTATGTGCACTACCTATGGTCATCCCGTGGTCTTTGGCAAAAAGACCCACCTCTTTTGGTGAATCTGAGAGTCCTTTATGGACACCATATGTGTTCTCCATGGATAATTCTGAAGGTAAACCGTCAGAAGTTCTCACCAGAGAATCAAGTACTAGTCATTGAGTCTCAGTGAGACCATTATCTAGTAAGACACAGTTCTGTTGAATCCAATCATATTAATCATGGTCAAGGATTTTAATTCTTTTATTCTGTGTTTATGCACTCTATGTTCAGCAAGCTGTACGAGAATGCGAGCATACCCAACCTGAATTGGTGTTGCTCTAGAATTGTTCTGATAACAAATGTCTAACATTCATGTGTCTCTCTTTTGTGTACGGTGTACCTCCTCCTCTACAAATCCAGTTGTGAGTGAGGTGAGACAATCATATTGTCTTACCCAAGGTTCTCCCTTGTACTGGACCACCCAGTAGAGTTCCCTGTATGGGAATGTTTTAGCGAGTTTTCATATGTTTGTAAGCATGGTGCTTTTGCCATGAGAAGACTTTGGGTCTGTTATTAAGCCCTTGTTGTCTTTGTGCAGAGATGTTGTGTATTGGTTTGTCATGCAAACCTTTACTCGCTGCTTGGTAAGTCCATCCTAACCTTGTTTAAGGTGGTCTCTCAAGCTAGCCTTTGGAGAATATATATTACTCCAAATGAGTTCTATTGAGAACAGTATGGCCATCATTGACTCCATTGAATGTGCTTGTGAGGCACATGGAAAACCCATGATTGTTATTGCTAGCTCTGAGTAGGTATAACCTTCTTCAGTTTTTCTAGGCATGAACGGGTTCTAGATGCGTCAGTATCTAGTCTATGATTTGTTGACTTTTCATGAAGTCTTATGGTGTTTGCAGAGTTGAACATAGCAACATCTACAGTACTGTAAGGATTCTTTTGAGTTTAGACAGTTTTCCTAACTTTTGTCCATTTTCACTTATTTTAAGAATCACTTTTTGATTTACAGTAATTTATGTTTGTTTGGGTGTTCTGTCTTTGTACAGCCAGTTCTGACGACGGCTGTCAATGAAACCCTCCAGTCGCCAAGGTAAATTGTCCTCGTTGTTTTTACTTGACTTTTGGACTGGTTGTGCTCTGTCTTTATAGGCTGTAAACCTACCTCTTTGGAAAAAAGAGGTAAACAGGCACGTTCTTCCAACACACTGAACTTCATCAAACAGTTTCTCTTGTCATGAGAAACCTCAGTAACGTGTATGAAATTGAGTTTGTAGTGTAAGTGTGTGTCTTTTTCTTTTATTTTGACACAGCTTGGAAGGTCTGCTATTTTACTCAACCCCCAGAGGAGTTTTTCACAGGAGTGGTTAGCTCTGTGATCATGAGTATTTTTGCTCAAGAAGAGTCCTGCACTTAAGTGGTTAGCTATGTGCGTGGTATGTTGTGTCCAGGTTTTGTTTCAACTCTGGTTCACAGATTTTTGCAGACTTTGCATCAATTATCACTGGCAAGGTAAAATTGATCTTAACATATTTTATGTTGTTATTTGTTCGAAAATCTAGAACAATTCAAACTCAGTTCTTGCATTTGTCAAAGACTGAGGTCATATGCTGGCTTAGTCACTCTGGGTAACATGTACTCAGAAAAGTGTGTTTTGACAGGAATTTACTGCTTGTGCAATAAAAAACATCGTGTGACTTTGCCCTTCCTTTTGAGTAGGAAGAACCCATCCTGCGTGCGCCAAGAGTTTGACACCTGCCTAGCTGGGTAAGGAAAACATATGGATGTTCCTAATTTTGGAACATGGGGAAGCTTGGAACTACATCCTTCTTGCTTTCACTGTTACTGTAGCAACACCATGTCAGGGGTTGAAACCCAACATGGTTTGATTTCCAGTTGCTTTTTTGATACCATTGCTTGTTAATAGTGCAGCATGGCACATGTGTACATTTCTCTACGTGGGAGAAGAGTTCATCTTCTTGAGAAAACAATTCATGATGCCAGAAGATTTCTTGGCATTTTTGTTTTATTTTTACATGTAGCAAGGTATTTGAATATCAGGTTATTTTAACGTGACAGTAGAATTTTGATCAAGATTTTTCTCTAACGAGCTCTTTAATTTAAAATTAAATAATTCGAATTTATATTTTCGGCTCTAAATTCTATTTTCCTCGGACCAGAGGTTGTGCAGTGGCTATTCATAGCCAACTAGCTTTTCTTTCCTTTTGCCAAGCTCGGTAGCTTATATGCATGAAAGGAATACCACATGAGAAGAATTCTCACTTTTGTGGACTTTTCTCACTTTTTTGCTTTGATTTCAGAAGGAAATCAACAAGTTGCGTGTTTTCCTGACAAAAACTGCAAAAAGTATGCAGCATTCTTGCGCAAATCAAAATTTGCGAGAATTTTTCTCAGAGTGTTTCTGGGGCACGACACGTAGTCGTTTTATTGGGTCTTTCTTGTGCCCCCATGCGAATTGGGACTTGGAGACAATACTCTGCGTCACTATGACGTCTGACCGGGATGCGGCAATACATTGCACTTCTCTGCCCTTATACGGAGTCGAACAATGTTCTCTCCTAGGCTGGTCCTTAGCAATCATGGGCTGAGCCCAATGATTCTAGGACTCACTATTTGTGGTCGTTTTTTTGAGATCGTGAGCGCGCGGGCTGTGCGACTACACGATTCATCAAATGGGCTATGCTGTGACGCGCTCCCATGTGAATGGGGCTGATCCGCAATCGTGGGACATAGTCCTGCGCATGGTCATTTTCCCTTGAGGTTTCTCTCAGTTAACCTTGAAACCTTGAGTCCCGCGCCCAACCTGTGCCCGTGCAGTGTTCTATCAATACTCCCACCGCCACCATGCGAACGAACAAGGGAACTGGATCCTTGGAGTACCCAACACTTCTAAGAGGAGAACTTCCTGGGGGATTGCCAGTCCTAGAAATGACCGAAACCTCTCGGGGATCATGAGCAATCTTTTTAGGCCTTAGAGGCCATACGATTCTTCATAGGGTCATATTCTGCCCTAGAAGATCTTATTTGTACTGCCCTAAGGCTATAAGTACTTAGCACTCCGTGGTGTCACTGCATCTGCATGTGATCACGGGTACGGACTAATTTTAAGTCTGATCATGTTTTTAGGTCTAAAAATAGACTACACACATATTGCTCATTCAGAAAAAAAATAAACCGAGGAATTTATGTTTATTGCCTCCTCATTCACTGAGGGGCTGTTACGAGCTATAAGGCAAGTAAGCTTTAGTGCCACAAGTACGTACAATATGTCACGAGTGGTCTTTTTTTCTGCAAGTGCACTATGTGCTAAATGCGCACTCTGCTAACAAAAGTGGAGTATACCCATGTCAAGTGGGATCTAGTCCTCACTGATGTACAGGGCAATAGTTCTTGGCCATGTGTTTAAAAAACAGGTGCCGGCCTGTGAGTGAACTCACATTAACTCGCTGAGTACGTGACTAGGGGCTCAGCTGTGGCTGTTGCTACTCTTGGGGTCAGGCAGCACAAGTTGCGCCACGTGTAACACACCAAGTGTATTGTACGGCTTCGAGCAACAATGGACGACGGACAGACGAACCTACCATGGTCAACCACCGACAACAGCTGATGGATGATGGATGGTGGAACGATGGACAGACGATCCGATCTGGTTGCACGAAGGCTATCAATTGATAGTGACCTAAGCCGTTTTGTTGTAGTTTCTTCTATGTAGTAAACGGGTAGATACATGTTGTTGAAAGATATTAATTATGAGAGTTACACTACTGAAATAGGTATTGCATGGTACACTAGGTAATCCATGCATCACCAAGCACAGGTGATCCTGTTAGAGATTGGAGGTGATTTAGGGCAGTTCCATGACTGCTCCTTTTCTCTCAACTGCCAACAGGAACTGTCCCATGAGAAGGTTTCTGAGAAAGAAATCCTCTCTTGGATGTTTTGTCCAAGAAACACCTATAATGTATATGGGTGATTCTCAAGAAAGAAATTGTCTTTTGAATATTGTTTCTCAGAAACAATATCTTATGACTATTGTACTTCCTTTGTGTTACACAAAGGGAAGAGGACCATTGGAGGTTCCACCGGGAACCTCTTTGGGTTTACCAGTTAAGGTAGATAATTGGCCTATGTCAATTGCTTAAATCCTAGTGGTATAGAATAATCATATCTCAATCATAGGTATGTAACATACCATCTGTACAATCCGTCCGTGACGTATGAACATATATATTGTACCAAGTTCTGCACGTGGACTACACTCTTGCTATTAATCCCGGGAATCCTGAGATCAAGGGTGGCAGGACGGGACGGCGATCCCGGCCAAAATATCCCGTCATCCCGTTTGTTAAATCCCAGACAAGACACAACTCTAGTTTTATTTGTTCAATGTCCAATCAGTAGTTCAAAGGCTTCACACCATCTCATAAAGCTCAATTGGTGCCTTGCAATGACTGATTGCAACCTACTATTACTGTACACAACTCCACCAAAATCACTTGTGTTGAATTGTCAGATTGTCTTGAACAAATAGCCTGGGAAGATGATTCATTGATAGCAATATCTTCCAAAAATTCAGATTCATTAGATTAAAACTTACCCAAAACCTGTTGTTGACAGCTATTTCAATTGTAGCTTCTACATAGGCCTGTGTCCTTGGCTTCAACAAATTCACTTTTCTGTCATTATTGGGCACTTCAATCTGCAGTACCCAATTGATGTGTTTACTAGCAGTAGCTGCAAGATTTTTAGCACAAGTTGTATTTTTTGCTTCAAGATGTCTTGTCTGTAAATTGAATTTGGCATCATGATTTTTGCCGGTCATGGTAGGAGGTCTTGCACATATGAAAGAATACATTGCAAATTATGCCTATGGTAGTACAGCACAGCACCAAGAGACATTATCTAATCTGGAGTAAAGTCATGCTTGGTTTGGTAACATTTGTTAGCCATGTGTTACAAAAAAATTGGGGTTGAGGGAAACTATAACATAGCTGAGTATAAGCACAAATAAAGAAATAGTGTTGGTTGATCAAAATGTGTAGGAAACTTCCATCAAGAAAATGAGCCCCAATATTACCAGATGTCACTAGACTTTGAGAGACAGTCAAAGAGTAGAAGAAAGTCTATTTAAGTTAAATAGTGCATTCTCATTCATGTAGAGCTGTCAACAAAACCAAGAATTAATGTGCAAGAAGTCAATATTAGTAATGGGTGATATGGATTGAAATAAAGCAGCAGTTGAAGAGAAATTTGAAACTTGTAACACATTTTAAACAATAACAATATTTAATCAAAATTGAGGATATTTTTCACATAATCTCTTGAAAATAATATTGCTGTTGAAAACGGCATCACGTCACAAGTAGGAACTCTATCTTTCCTATGTATGGTTTAAAATACTGTTACGTCTTGAATATGTATTTACAGTTACAGTATTTCTTAAAAATAAGTTTAAAATAGTTTTTCTTAACAAAAGTACCTCATTTCCGAGGGTCACTGCTATTTTCATGAAATGAAGTAGTCCTTACAGGTACATGATGATCAATGTGAGAAAGATTGTTCAACCATAATCCACTGCCACTACTCAACCAAACCATGGTGCATATTTAAAGTGTTATCACAGAAATAAACTTCTCTATCAAAAAAAGATAATTGTGTGGGAATGACTCCTGACCCAGATTCCCTCTACACACCATTTTATATTGTATTATCTTACCCTTTCGTGAAGTGTTTCATATCACAACTTACATTGCCTCTTGATTTAATTTTTTATTTCCTTTTTGCGACTTTGTTTGTGATATCTTCTCATTGAGACACTCTCTATTGTATCATAACATACTATATATTTTATATGGAGCTCTAGAGCTACACTGCATACGAAAAACACTGGTAACCTCCCGGTACACTCGAGTGTACGGGAGGTTACCGGAGCCTCGCTTCCAGTAATCTCCCGGTAAACTTCTGTAATGCTCCGGTGCAATAGTGTACCGGAGGGTTACCGGAGTCTACCAATGGGTTACCGGAAATTTGAGACCTAAAGCAGCCTTCGGATTTAGTTCTACATAGGATAGGAATTGGTAATATTTTACAGGAAAAACTTCTCAGTAAGTCTTAGAATCGATATCAATCTAATTAGTGGGTATAACTGCATCATTTGTGGCTAAAAAATGTTTACCGTTGACATACTGGAAGTGTATAGGTGAGTAACCGGAAGTGTACTGGAGGGTAACCGGAAGGTTACGGGAAGGTTACCGGAGCGTACGGGAGGGCTATCGGAAGTGACCAGGAGGGCTACCTGAGCATATGGGATGGCTACCGTGTCTGATACTGTTGGACTACAGTAATATCATAGTATGTGCAATTTATCTCAACTAATAAAATTAAACATACTACATCACCATATTTTAGGGGCCCGCCCAACACATCACCCACCAAAATAATGACACATGCGAAAATTTCAGCCCCAAGCTAAAAAACGATACTGCCTACCATCCACACCAAGGTAGAAAAAATTAATTATTTAATTGAAACTAAGCTGAAATCAAAACAATTGTAAAATAGTTTTATTTCATCATTACTCACCGTAAATATTTACATGCCGCTGCCAATTGTTGTTGGCTACACGGCGGTGCAAGGCGGGATGCCAAACTCAGTCTGTGGACTGAGTTTCAGCTGTTCCCGTGCATGGCCATAAATAAATAAATAGAAAATGAGATGAAGTCAAACAAGTGTAAAAATAATTGTGTTCATCATAACTCACCTCTTTTAATATACCCGCCGCTGTCAATTGTAGTTCGCAACATGGCAGTGCAAAGCAAAATCCCAAACTCAGTCTGTGGACTCAGTTTTGGCAATTTCTCCAGGAGGCCTGTAACATTTTAATTGGAAAAAAATTGACATGTGGTGAGTATAATACTGCAAAAAATGACAAGTTCATCGCATCTCACCCTCTAAATATACCCGCCGTTGCCACTTGTTGTTGGCAACACGGCGGTGCAAGGCGGGAGGGTTAACTCAGTCTGTGGACTGAGTTTTGGCGATTTCGCCAGTAGGCCTGTAACTATTTAATAGGAAAAAAATTGATGTGTGGTGAGTATAATACGGCAAAAAAGACAAGTTCATCACATCTCACCCTCACAATGTACCCGCCGCTGCCGATTGTTGTTGGCAACACGGTGGTGCAAGGCGGGAGGGTTAACTCAGTCTGTGGGCTGAGTTTTGGCGATTTCGCCAGTAGGCCTGTAACTATTTAATTGGAAAAAAATTGACATGTGGCGAGTATAATACTGCAAAAAAAACAAGTTCATCACATCTCACCCTCTAAATGTACCCGCCGCTGCCAATTGTTGTTGGCAACACGGCGGTGCAAGGCGGGAGGGTTAACTCAGTCTGTGGGCTGAGTTTCGGCGATTTCACCGGTAGGCATGTAACTATTTAATTGAAAAAAATTGACATGTGGTGAGTATAATAATGCAAAAAAGACTAGTTCATCACATCTCACCCTCTAAATATACCTGTCGCTGCCAATTGTTGTTGGCAACATGGCGGTGCAAGGCGGGAGGGTTAACTCAGTCTGTGGGCTGAGTTTTGGCTATTTTGCCGGTAGGCCTGTAACTATTTAATTGAAAAAAAATGACGTGTGGTGAGTATAATACTGCAAAAAAAGACGAGTTCATCACATCTCACCCTCTAAATATACCCACCGCTGCCATTTGTTGTTGGCAACACGACGGTGCAAGGCAGGATCCCAAACTTGTCTGTGGACTGAGTTTCGGCCCTTCCCATGATGGGCAGGTGGGGTATCCATGTAAATGAAAAAAATATAGGTGATGTGAAAGCAGTGAGAGGACACACTGCTATGGTTGCTTCTGGCTCAAGCACCGGTGTTGTAGGATGGTACGTATTATATCATACCGTATACTGTAGGAATATGTCTTGCAAGAATGAAGTGCAGTGATACAAAGGAATAAGTACCAATCATGTAGACACACGTTACCAATTTTCAGCCCCATGTGTTATTCTTGTGTTCTCATTTTTTGGCGCAGTCACTTCTTATTGTACCATATTGTACATACCAGATACAGTAGGCATACTTGATTTGAAAATAGAAATAGGCCCAATAAGCCTTCACCAAACAAAATCAAAGATCAAGCCTAGAATTGACTCTAAAACTAGACCCAACAGGTGATCTTGCTGTTTGTAACTCGTGATTCGCAAAATGTGAGTCATGAAACACACAACCACTTGGGAGATTTTTTTGCCTCAAAGCTTAGCGTGATAAATGTGTCTGTGGCTTAAACCATCCAAAAAAATCCGGTAACCCTCCCATACACTCTTGAAATTCTGGTAACCTCCCTGTACACTCTGACATTTTGAGAGTGTACCGGAGGTGTTTTTCGTTTGCAGTTTAGTACCGCCAAAAAGAAGCAAAAACATACAACTCATTAGTGGAACAATATCTACCTATATCTACCTACTAACCGTTGTAGTACGATTGATCCATGTCAGCCGAAGCATGTGCAACATTCCGAGTGCTCAGACTGTTCTGTTATGACTCGCTACTGAGGCTACTAAAAAATCTAATTAGTTTCATGTCAAATTGGTGACAATCCGCTTAAATACCTTGAAAAGAAAGAGATAGCCTTGACCTGAGCCGTATCGTCGCAAAAAAATAGCACGTGAAAAATATAGGTACATTTGACAGGGGTCGAAGTTTTTATTTTATCAAGATTTTTTTTTTAATCTTAGTTGTCAAGATTTTTTTTAAAATCTTAGTTGTGTTGGAAACTGAGCCGTTTTCTCCTTCTTCTTCTTCTCCTTCTTCTCCTTCTCCTTCTCCTTCTTCAGTGAGACAGTTTTTTTGCTTTTTGCCAAAACAGGTAATGACCAAAAAGGTGATGTGAACTTACCTGTAAATAATTCATTTTTCGCTTGGACTTACATGGGTAGTCTTAGTGTTTTAATATATGCCTACCTTTAAAAATATATCTTTGTGTGTAACGTCTGACATTATTTTCAACAATGTTTCTGTAAACTTTAAGGGAACATTAGTCACAAATCATTTTAAGACGTAGAGACGAAAAATTTTAAACAAGGGTTCTTTAAAACTTGAAGGGAATGTTATCGTGTCACAAAAGAGTGTGTAACAAGAAAATGATTTCACAAACTAAAAGGGCGCGGGCGCATGCGCAGCGCGCGAGGCGCTCCCGCCCATTTTGGCATACACTCGTACTACAAGCCACTTTATTTTAATGTACGTCTTCCTCTGTCTCTACAAAGCGCATTTTGTTTCGCTAGCCACAAAAAATCTTGCAGCGGCTGCTGGTAATCTTAGTTGTGTTGGAAACTGAGCCGTTTTCTCCTTCTTCTTCTTCTCCTTCTCCTTCTTCTCCTTCTTCTCCTTCTCCTTCTTCTCCTTCTCCTTCTTCAGTGAGACAGTTTTTTGCTTTTTGCCAAAACAGGTACTGACCAAGAAGTTGATGTGAACTTACCTGTAAATAATTCATTTTTCGCTTGGACTTACATGGGTAGTTATATTGTCCTAAGTTATTGCCTACCTTTAAAATTATATCTTTTTGTATAACGTATGACATAATTTTCAAGAATGTTTCTGTAAACTTGAAGGGAACATTAGTCACAAATTCTCATTTTAATCATACAACACTGGTTCTGTAAACTTGAAGGGAATGTTATCGTGTCACAAAACATCCCTCAATATATCATAAAAATTCCCGTAATCCCTCCCAGCACGGTCATCATAAAAGTTTTTATGATATAATATTGGCGAATCCGAGTTTCGTGCGCGTTGAGACAAAAAGCGTGGTTATTTTGCACTGTTGAAAAAGATGACGTCAAAATAACATAAAAATAATGTTTTATGATATTCCTGTTATCGTACAATACCATAAGGTACCGTACAATACAGGTAAAAGGGTAACTATCCATTATTTTTTTAAATAATATGCCTGGTAACTTACCTAACATACCGTCTAGGTAAATAAAATATATCCTGTAAATTAGTATTGCATAATGTCATGAATCCAACATAAGCAAGAACTGTCCAACTTTGTTGTCTCTTTTTTATGTACATTTTACAGTATATGGTGTTCTAGCCATCAACAATGGTATGATGCCACAGTACAATGCACACTAACGAATATGTGATACCACCAGCCTCATCTACACAACACAAAGAGTGTTTTGAAGTACTTATGTATGCAGAGATTGTTGCCAATATGGCATACTTCTACACAATGGCAACTACGGGAAAGAAACTTTTGTATATATATATATATATATATATATATATATATATATATATATATATATATATATATATATATATATATATATATATATATATATATATATATATATATATATATATATATATATATATATATATATATATATTGCCACAGGCAGCAGATATAGAGGCTGAAGCATAGATTAGATTAAATGATTGAACCAAAAACCTCCAACAACACACAACGACGACTTCTACAAAGTTGTTTGAGACAGAGAATCTTTTTGCTATAACATCAGCTGGACTCTATTGACAAATCCATATCCCAACCATTTTCAAAAGAGTGAATTAATTTCTCTTTACTCATTATACGGTATTTTTCTTATGTAACAAAAAAGAGTCAGTTATTTCAGTCTGCCTCCACATACCATCCTGTGAATTTGGACTCCTAAGACTTTGCGGATAACAAATTGTTAGGGCAAAGTTTCTGAGAGGGAGCATGAGAGACAGCTCCATATCCAAGGAAGGCAGCACACACATTAATTACCCAATAGTAAAACATTGAAGTAACGACAATAAATACCAATGCCTATGAATATGGGTACATAATATACATTTTAGGTGACAGGTATCAGTGGATAAGACACTGCAATATCTAAAAGGTAGAGCGTGTTAGTACTATTTGCTACTAGACAATGTAATGAAAGAAATGTGGCTGTAATTTTATAGCATATTAGAAAACAAGGGCCGTGCAGTGACTGACAAATCATTCGTGACAATATACTTACACAACGGCGACTACAACTGTTTCAAACACGAACAAAAATGCACAGTGATCAGTTTAAGCAATGAAATGAAATATCACCTACTGATGTGCAGTTCATACACAAATTTGTGTAAAGTGGGATTATTTTTATAACCCCTCAAGGTAATGTAGTTTTTGATTGCGAAAGTATGATTGGAACTTGGAGTGAATTTTGATTGTCAGATGGTCAAGAACCATATGGCTTGAACTGACACCACAACAATAAAGTAAGTGCTATGGTGTGTATTGTATAGAATTGAAAGTACGTAGCGCGAGCTTTCATGGCATGCGAGGCGCCGCCCCATTTGCAACTACTATAGTACATATTAATTAAGCGTAGAAAAGTGGCATACTACAACAAGCACTTTATTTCAAAAGTACATCTTCCTCTGTCTCTACAACTCCTATTCTGTCCAGCAAGCTACAAAAAATCTTGCAGCGGCTGCTGGTGATGAGCTTAATTTGCTCCATTTGTGAGAATGGAAGGGCAGTAGAGCTGCTCTTCCAATCCAAACGAAGCAAGCAAAATTTGTGTGGATTCTACACACAATTGGTATGCTTTTTGCGTTCTCAACAGAAAGGGCTATGGGCTCTGATGCTCCATAGCCCTTGAGGCAGTGGACACCTGTGGTGGGGAGCCCTAGCCTTTTGCGCCAGGGCGGGGGACTCGAATTGGGGAGTCCTTGCCTTTTGGATCAGGGGCAGTGGACTTCCCGCCTGGGGAGTCCTGAGGATGCTCCTTTTGTATTTTGCACCAATGGGTACAAAAATGGGCTGATTCTTGGCCTATGTCAAGCCTATATTTGAGAAATGCACAAAATTTGAGAAATAAATAGGCAATATTTGAAAAATATCCTATACTTGAGAAATATCCTATATTCGAGAAATAGTCTATATTGAGGTTGAGGGAACTTGTATCTATTTATAAAATATACCGTACCTAACTACCTAGGTAGTTGTAATTCAATATTGATTGATCCCGGAAACGTAATATCAGTCATCTTTTTCTCGAAAATACTAGTCTTATTTATCGGGGAAGGCTTATTTCTCGGAAATAGCATTATACATAAGACTGTTTCCGAGAAATAAGCCTTCTCCGACAAATAAGACTCTTGCCAAGAAATAAGCCTATATCCGAGAGCTACGTGAATATGTACTATTCCTATGCAGAGATGCCTCTTATTTCCGAAAAATAAGCCTTTTCCGAAAAATAAGACTATCGCCGAGAAATAAGACTATTACCGAGATTCAGAAATAGTCTTATCTCTCGGAGATAGTCTTATTTTTCGGAAATTATATTATTCAAAGCATCGTATGTACTTTCTAATGATATGTAGTAAGATACTATTATTTGATACCAATCACTTTTTACTCACAATTTTTAATCTCATAGTAGGAGGTTCCCTCAACCTCATTCGAAACCCGATCATAGCCTATTTCTCAAAAATGGCCTATTTCTTGAAAATAACAATCTCATCTATGTTGGAATAGTAGACCGACCTGTGGATCTCGAACATAGCCTATTCCTTTATTATAGCCTATTTCTCAAAAAAAGCCAATCGAATCAGATATTATTGAGAAATGGGCTATATTTGAGAAATAACCGTTTGTCGAAAAATAAGCCATTTTTGAGAAACAATTGATCCATGTCAGCTGGAAGTATGTGCAAACATTCCGAGTGCTCAGACTATTCTGTTATGACTTGCTACTGAGGCTACTAAAAATCTTATTAGTTTCATGTCAAATTGGCGACAATCTGCTTAAATACCTTGAAAAGAAAGAGATAGCTTATATTCGAGAAATAAACAGGCAATGTTCCAGAAATAGGCTATATTTGAGAAATATCCTATATTTGAGAAATAGTCTATATACGACACTCAATCATAGCCAATTTCTCAAAAATGGCCTATTTCTTGAAAATAACAATCCCATCTATGTAGGAATTGTAGACCGACCTGTGGATCTCAAACATAGCCCATTCCTTGATTATAGCCTGTTTATCAAAAAAGCCAATCGAATAGGCTATTATTGATAGAGAGGCTATATTTGAGAAATAACATGTTCTCGAAAAATAAGCCATTTTTGGGAAATATGTTATTTCTTGGACTTTCAAAGTTTAGCTGTTGCTTCATTCAATGTAAGTTTTTTATAAGCAGGGTTGGTATTAAGTTTGGTATTTACCACATCTTGTACCATGATATGGTGTTGCGCAATACTTTACTCCTACTGCACCATATCAACAAAATAATAATAACAAGCCAATCATACTACACACAATTAAAACGTCTCTATACAACACATCATATTTAGGTATAATATGATGTGAGTTCTACATTTTCAAACAAATAGGTCTCGGAATCATATGCATACATAATTATGGTTCACACTTTACAAAACGCACACTTGAACCTGCCCCCAGTTTTCTCAATTATTGTGGCATAGCTAGATTCTTGGTACAATTAATCCCATTACCTATGAAGTTTATATTAAACATGATGTATTTTTATTGGAAAAGAACCAAGTCCTCCTCTGAAACTGTCAACTTGAAAAAGGCAAACCAGTCATGTGGATCATGAGTGGTGGAAAGATTGTATGGGTTCTGCATGTAGACTGTTGGTCGGGTCTTTACAAATAAAAGTGATGTTTGATATACTTTTGATTGGGGCATCCAATGAATAGATATGCTAGACTCTTTGTGAGGGTCCTAGTCTAAGGCTCCTCAGTATGTAGTGTTGGGCTTTGTTACAAACATGATATTATCATTACAGAACAAATGTACAAATTGTGGTTGAATGAAAGTATCACATTAGGCTTTATAATAAAATGTGCGACTTATTCCATTACATTTCTTGAATTAAATATCACATCCATCTAAAGTATTGGCAGCTGCATTTTCACACACCTTACTTTCTTTTCACGGCCTTTTCAGAGTGAGCATTATATTGACTTTGACACTATGTCTTAAAAGATCCAACAACATGTATTCAGTCATTTTCAACAAAAATATAACATTTTCAATCAAGTTAATATTTTTCCTTCAAAGATTAAACTTTATTTTCAATAGATAGGACTAATATTTATCAGTTAACAATAAATTTCCCAGTCAACCTCATTTTCAGAAAGGAACATGAGCATCACTTGTCTAAACTACATTATCCTGGAAAACAGGACTGTATATTGATTTTTGCCACACAATAATATTGTGCCATAAGACTATTTTTCTGACTTCCCTCAACCTCATTAGCATTAAGAGGTATCAACATGTTGTATTTTTCAACATACCATTGAAAGCCAAACTGAATTCATTAGTAGGTAACTGCAAGTAAAAACAGCAATGCTACCTTTTGCAGATGAGGAGTTACATCAAAATACAATTTTATGGGTATCACACATCAAAAAATCATGACTACCCATGTATCTCAAACATGAAAACACTTTATTTACTGGAAATGATAGTGATAATATCTCTTTGTTGCCTATATTACTCTATAATAAAAAATTGCCTCGTGGAGGAGGAGGAGGAGGAGGAAGAGGAGAAGGAGGAAAAGGAGAGAAATCATGCCTACTGACAAACTGATATTTGAAAAAACTGCCAAAAAATAATCCAACAACAGTATGGCACATACAAACATGCAATCAAAAATCAAACAAGGACAAGATTTTGACTTTACTGCTTCAAGTTTACAGCTAAATAATTGTTTCTATTATCAAAGGAAAACAGTATTAGCACAGCTTGGTCTGGGAAGAGACTTGTTCAAGGACAATTCAGCCTTTATCTCTTATTGGGATAGAGCAGCAGTGCCATCTCATCCCAAATGTGAGTGTTTTCAAGTGATTATCAAGAAGATTCATTGCCAAATGAGCTTGACAATGATGCTACAGCCACACACATCTTGCCAGCCACTCTTTATCTAGAATGGTCCTCTCTCTGATACTTAATTTTCAAAATGTTTTGATGCTGCTTCGTTGTTGTTGCTTTTGCTCAGTGACCATTCCTAACTTTCCACTTCCAATTTGTCAATCTTTTGGATTCAATTGTAGTTTTCATACTTTTTCTATACTTATCTGTGTTTTCTTTGAGCAGTCATGTCTCCATGGTGGAGCTGCCTGCTTTGTTGTTGTTGGATGAACTTTGAAGTGACAATGACAATGTTGACGGTGTGACTCTGTTTTCAAATGGCACCCTCGTATAATTGCACACCAGGGGAGGGAAAATCCCTGAGTAAATGTGGGCAGCGGGAAGAAACAACTGGAGTGATCTTTGTTGTTGCTTGGAACTTGGTCAAAGGCTGGAAGCAGGGTGAGAAAAGACTGACATTTCAGAAATGGTGATGCTTAGGGCATGTTTGTGGGGCAAGGGGCAATTGTTCTTGTGATTACAATCAAATCAAAACTGAATGGCTGTTTTTTGACTTCATCCTCTCTAGTAATGACACCATTGATTTGATTGCTTCGGCAACATTGCTTTGGCAAATCCCCTTCAAGAAGCTGAAAATAACAGGGATATGAGCAAGCACCAGCGGGTGGTATGCCACATGTTAGAGGAGATGCCTCTGGTCTTCTTGCCTTGTATGGGAAAATGACACAACATGAAATTGGTTATCAATTGATGAGAAGAAGAAATGACGAGAATGAGTGTGGAAGGAGCAATAGGTAGATAGGATGATGGGCAAGATACAAGAATGAAGTAGTGTGGTGGGATCGCTGGGTAAAACTGTGTTGCACATTATCATGAGCTTTTGGCTGGATATATGGGGAAAACTCATATGACACTTGCAGTTGTGTGGTTCACATTTTACAATTTGTAATTTCATGAAATATGTTGAACTTCCAGCAAGACAGGCAATTTTCGACTTTGGCGATAAGTATGGCCAGATGGAGTCGTCAGTTGTCGTCAATAGATTTTTGAGGTCGTCAACCCGTCATCAGTTGGGTCATCAGAGGTCATCACAAAAGTCGTCAGGAGTCGTCAGGGTCATTTTTTGGTCGTCACTTGGGTCATCAGTGGTCATCAGGTGGAGTCGCACGGGTCGTCGCAGTAGATCTCTTGGGTCATCAGTTTGGGTCGTTAGTCATCATGGTCGTCATGGAGTCGTACTGTTCGGTAACTGTACTTCTTGGTAGAAGGTCATTAAGTTGTCAGAAGGGTCGTCAGAGTTGTCAGAAGGGTCGTCAAGAGGTAATCGATGAGTCGTTACATGGGTCGTCAAAAGGTTGTCACATAAAGTCGTCAGGGTCATCAAAAAGTCTTCACCAAAAGTCGTCAGGTCGTCAAAATGTCGTCACACGGAGTCGTCAGGGTCGTCAGATGGTTGTGAAAGTCGTCAGATGAGAAAAAAAATGCCAAGTTGTCACTTGTCATCAGTTTGGCTCGCCAAAAACTTCGCCTGTCTTGCAGGTAGTGTCTTCATGATACATGAACTAATATAAAAGATGTTAAACTAATTTCAAAGATGGTGAAGTAATGGTTAAACTATTTCAAAGATGCTGGAGTAATGAGAAAAAATTCAACAAAAATATTACTGGGAAGCAAAACAATAGAGTTGCTAAACTATAAAGGAGATTTTCTTGCTTACGTGATGAACTAAACAGGAATATCTTGTAGAGTGATGGAATACATAGAACTACGAGTATCCAGGAAAACATCTCCTTGTAATGGAACTTTTTATTATGCCCAAATATGATCCAAGAACCTGTGGGAATGTAAAAAGCAGGGTGTTCTAAATGCTTTAGTTCAGTGACTGCAAAATTGCTCGTGAGCAGCAGGATATGATTGGCACTTTGACTAGCAATTCTTATGACACTATTTCCGTATGTTGAATTAAAAGATATGTGTGTGTGCTATCCACTTACAATTCTTCTTTGGATTCAAAGGTGCAGTATTAATATACATGTCAAAGATGTTGGGTTGATGCTTTTTGGGGTCTCAAGTCCACTGGAGAATAAAAAAGTGTTATGGAGAGGTACAACAGGGATTTCAACAGTTTATTTGATTTTCATTACCCTTGTCTTTTTTGCATTTTGTGTGGGAGTAAGGGAGGAAGGAAACATTGGAAAAGTACCACAGGGACAGTTTGAGGGGAAATTTTACAAACACTTTCTACTTTGGCCATAAATATTGTCAGATCTACTGGTCAGATGTCATCAAGAAAATGTTGAGGGTCACCAGCAGGTTGTCACATTGGTCATCCAAGGCAGTCAGTCTTTGTTGTCAGGGTCATCGGGTTCAATTTTGGTTGTCACTTGGGTTGTCAACTGTCGTCATCAGTAGTCATATCAGTTCTCACACAATTGTTGCTTTAGGTTGTTCATTGTCCTATCATCACTGAGTCGTACTTTTTGTCAGTTGGTCTCCACCTTGTTGAGTCATTAATGTTCACATGGGTTGTCAGTGATGTCATGTAGGGTAGTCACAAGTTACACATGAATCATAACAGGGATTGTCAAAGTGTCTTCATGACTAGTCTTCAGGGTAGTCAGAGTGTCTTCATACTCAGTCTTCAGGGTCACCTAATGTTGTTGCCATCAGTTGTCAGGGTCAACCAACGGTGATGAAAACTACTGAAATTAATTGATTGGCATTGTGATAAGAATTTCCTCCATAAGATAATCCCTCTAGTTCAAAACTGGCCGTCATTGATAATAACTACCATAAGTGCAGTCCCCAAGCATTACTGCAAATATCAAAAGATCCATTCTTGTGGCACTTAGATGCCAAAAATGACAGGAAATCTTTTTATTGGATCTAAATAAAATAGAAACTCCTTTATCAGTTACCCTTAGTTACTCATACCATTTCTGTTGATGTGGTTGCATTGCTACTTGATAGAGTCATTGAAAACAGCCCGAGATAGAAAAAAGCTAGCACCTTTCCAAGTTTAAGCAAATTTAGCCTGTTTCTGGCTAACTCTAACTCTCTCAACTTTGGAATGGTGCAATTAGCTAACTCTAACTTCCTAAACTTTGGAATAGTGTGGATTAGCTAACTCTAACTGTTCATACTTTAGCAGTATGTTTGTTAGCTAACTTTAACTTTGCCAACTTTGTGCCATCAGGCTATAGCTCTGCTAACTGTTTACTGTCATGGTAACTCTAACTGGTCCAACTGTGCAGTAGATAGTAGGTTACCACTTGCTTAAAATACCATAACAGAAATCTCCATTGAGTTTGAACTTGAAACCACAGTACCTTTTGATGGCCTTGTCAAGCTCTTCTTAATTGTGAAACCATGGCCACCACCTATCTCAATGGTTAAGCAGCATCAGTCAATAAGAAAAGCTGTTGTGAAGAATTGTTTAATGGATGTTAACTCAGTATGACTTTGTGTGTTTCAGGCAAATGCATGTGGCATGGCAAGTAACATACGATGGTCAGGACTATTCGTGAGCCTGAAAATGGCAGCTACTTTACCTGTTAATGTTCTTAACAGCAAGATACATCAACGATTTACTCATTTTGTGGCTTAATTATTTCGAGTCATTACTTACCAATTTTTCTCTATTCTCTCCCCTTCTTCAACAAGCAGTCCATGCTGACACTTGAGGGTCTAGAATTTCTGATCAACTTTGAAGAGTTTGATGGATCAAAGTCCATACATAAATTCCGGCTTGAATCAAAGAGACTTTGAGCAGTGTAAGATCAAGAAGCTTTCAGCTGATGGTGAGGCACATGCCATTGATTCAATCTTTGGTCTGAAAGCTTGACATGTACAATGCATCCAAATGATGTTGAATTCATTGTCTGCCTCACCCACCACAATGAATGCTCAAGTGAGTTTGCCTCTGATGCAATCCAGTTTGCATAGCCAAAGGATACCAATCTTGGGGTTTTGCGTTGCAAGAGCCCTAAGATTCAATCTTGCATTAGCTGTTCACCATGATTCAGTCCAAGACAAGAAGGGAACAATCCAAAGTGCCCAACCCTTCTGCGGTAACAAGATGGAAGAGCACATATCATGAAACAAAGTGAAAATGATAATGAGATCATAGGTGACATTTTTTGAGAGACTAACAACATTCTGCATGGTCTGAATGCATATCATGGAGAACTCTCTGGTGATGCTTTCCTTCACACATATGTCAAACAGAATCTTTTGTCAATATGAGGTTGCGGCACTGGCCAAAGAATTGTCCTTATTCACCCAAACCAGTGGGGACTCTTGGTATTATGGTTTATATTCAGGAGGAGTGGCTATTAATACCTCTTACGCAAGGATGCATTCCCCACTGTACTGAATAAGTTCATTTATTTCCCAGATCTTTTAGCTGTTCAAATTAAAAATTATCAGAAACAGACATTTCTCACATGCCAAGGACTGTTGATTTTGTAGACATAGGGGGAAGACAACCTTGGTCAAGAGGACCTAGACTGATGTGCTATTATGATGAGATTAATTTCACAAATGCCATTGATATCCATTCACTCATCAAATCCTACACTGCAAAGGAAACACCACCATAACATGACTGTGCACTTGCAAAATGTCAGAGTGTACCGGTGGCTTACTGGAGGTTTCAAGAGTGTACATCTGGCTTACAGGATTTTTTGTATCGCTTTAGCCACAATTTCATTTATCAGGCTTTGTTTTACACTTAAGAAATCTTTTGAGTGTACAGGTGGCATACTGGTAGTTCATGACTGATGTTTCATATGTAGATCAAACAACAATTTGCAGTGGCAGGTGAGTCTTTACTTCCTCAACCTTTTTACCAATGTTTTTAGCTAATTTTGAAAATTTTATTTCGATACATCAACCAAACTTGTTGGATCTAATGGCAAAGAAATTATGGTTGGTCCTCCTGACAGAAAAAATCAACCTCAGGAAAGAATTGCATTCAATACATCAATCTAGCATTTGGGTACATGAAGTTATTGCTAAATCTTAATGACACCGTCATCTTTCCCTCGATATATGGACTGTGGTGCAACACAATGCATCTCATTGGGTAGTTGAGGTGGACTGTGAATGTTCTTTGGCCTTGCCGGATAAATCACTTCACTCAGAGGACAAGACTGGGAGTATGCAATTACAAACACCTTACCATGATTGCAAGTGTTCTCCAGATTGTCTATGTTGATCTGCAGGCTATTTCTAATGAGTACTGGTGCAGGTGTAAGGCAGGTCTGTGGAAGAAGGAAAGACAGTGGATGCTTTAAGTGTTGCAACTTGGAGCATGCTTGAAGCTGAACTTCTTGTGTGTTAGGTGCCAAGTAATTTGACCATGGATCAATTTGTCAATGAAAAGAATACCTCTGGGTGATCTCGATTCATGATTAGCTTGTTATTGATGTTATTTTGGTGTCTTTCTGATATATTGCTATTAAAAGGAGACTTGCCATCACGCTTACGCATACTGGTATTTTGTTGAATCTAACTTGCCTACAACTTTCCTTCTTTCCCAAACTTCTCATATTAACCTTTCTTACTTTAGACAGCGTCAAGAACGCCAATATCTCTAACTCATTTACCTATCGCCAGGTAAAAGAGCTGATTGTAACTCACTAAACTTTTGCTTAAGAAAAAAGAGCTGACTCTGACTTATTGAACCTCCCCTTAGGGCAAAAGAGCTCACTCTAACTTATTGACCATTTCCTGAAGGTAGGAGTACTGACTCTAACTTAATACACTATGTTGAATGTTTTCTAACTTAACTTTTTTTGAAGGTTAAGGTCTTTCTATGCCTAAAAACAGCCAATGCAATCATAGGAATTTTGACAGCATTGTACATCTCACCAAGTGATGCAATAACAATTATGCACAGGGGACATCCACAGAAAGCTCTCCTGAAGCCATGTCTCCACATATCAAGAACAAGTCATGCAGGATACAGGAAAAAATTAATGTCAACCTCTAGGACAGTTGAGGTTGGAAACCGGTGGTGCTTGGAGACTGTCCATTGTAGCATAGGTTTTCTGTAACAAGGGTAGAGAATGTCTTATAGTATTTGGTAAAAGAAACAAAGAAGCCAAACAACTGGAACCACAACAACAATCAATTATGATATCTTTTTATGTGTCCTATTAGTACCAGCTTCTTTCAAGTTATAGTCAGAGCATCTCCAGCATCAGCTGCAGCTATCTGTAATCAGAAATGCTTCATAATTCTTAAAAACATCATCAATCTCCTGAACAACTCAAGAGGCCTTTTGATACAGCTCATGAGTTAAAGCAACAAGATTGAGATACTTGGTTACATTGTTGTAGGTTTCCAAATAATTGCTGAGTGATGGCAATTTGGTCTTGTGTATGAGACTAGCAACTTTCCAGACTTTGACAAAGTTTCAATCTCCTATGAATGTTCCACTCACATGTGTTACACCAAAAACTAGGGAAAATACGATTCCCAGAGAATTGTAAAAATGAAAAAGTCAAACATGCAATTGATTAAGAAAAGTGTTTTGGCTGGTTCTTGCTATTTGGCCCAGATGGAATTCCAAGGAATAATCGAATTTGTGGGGAATCAGTGGAAATCAAATGTATCTGCAGAATTTTTCTGTGATCAGGTAAGGATACATATTCATCTATGATTTCAGATTGGCATCCATTCATTATAATCATGTAGGAACTGTAAACTTGAACTTAATCACAACCACACTGCAAACAAAAAACACTGGTAACCTGCCTGTATGCTCGAGTGTATAGAAGGTTTACTGGAGCCCCCTGGAATGGCATATTCCCCATTTGGTAGACTAGTGTATGGGAGGGTTACCGGAGTCTACCGGTGGATTAACGGAAATTCCAGACCTAAACCAGTGTTCGCATTAATTTCTACTTACGATGAGAATTGGTATTTTTACAGAAATACAGACTTCTCAGTAAGTTATAGAATCGATATCAATCTAAGTAGTAGCTATAACTGCATTGCTTAGTAGCTAAAAAATGTCTACCGGTGTCAAGAATTATGCCCAAGTTGTAGGCTGGTTATGCAGAGGTTGTTTTGGTGGCAAATCAAAAGCAAAAGAGTGGTAACAATGCAAAATTTGTAAACTGACCACAATTAGCCATATGAGCGGGAAGTGTGCTGGTTGCCTTGATGTCAAGTGTGCTGTGATGTGAAAGGGAAGCGCATCAGGAATATCAACAAAGTGCCTTGGTGCCAAATGAAAGAGGTAGAAGACCCAAAAATCTCAAGAATTGGTGCCAAAGAGAAGAGGCAGGGGACATGAAAATCACAATAGTAAATCTAGATTAATGATTTATTATTACTTCAAGCTAAAATGAACCATGCTCATTATTCTGTCTTTATTGTTTCAATCCTCTACTTTGTCTCATCCAATCTTGCTTTTGCCTCATACAGCTCAATTTTGAGGTGTTCAAAAAGTTGTCTGTCAGTTGAACATGGAGGATTTTTAAGCTTGGATATGTTGTCATAAATTGTATCCAGTCTGTTGACAGTAATAATTTGTTCAGGATTGCTCTGGCAGATTACGGCAAGGTGTCCAGCATAACTCACCCGACTGACCAGGTAATGTTCAGCACTTTTCTGTAACCTATGTGGCCTCCATTGCCGCCAAATCTAGCAACTCTCCTATCTCTTAAAACTTCCTTAGATGACAATATGTGTTCCACATAGCATTTGTACATGCATGCTAAACAATAATGTGATTGCGCTACAAGTTTGTGGACTCCCCACCTCATGCTTCAATGTTGATACTCAAGGCTGTGTAGTATTCTTTAAGGAGAGGTGACAAAAAGCCATTGATTGATTGAATTTGACCTAAAATTTGGTGGATTGTAGCAAGATCTTGTTATTCTCTTTTGCTGTTCACTATGTATTGATGGGTAGGAATTCAGTACTCCTCAAGAAACGCAACTCCATCAAGAACTATGCCAGTGGTGATAACTCTTGCTTTCTCGAAGTTCTGGAAGGCATGTTCGTGAATCTCTCTGATTGTTTCCAGACCAGTTTGGCTACTGGTATCCAATAATGACAACTGTCACTCATTGTTTTATGTGCTAGTATTCAGAAATAATTTTCCCAGAATACAATGGGGCCACTGCAGAAAATAAACTTGCATGGAACTTTTCATTATCCGTTGCATAATCTGGTAGCCACTTCTTCAATTCCTTGTCAACTACAGTTTCCACATACTGGCAGATTATCCTTGATCCATAGTTGTGGTTCCCGTGTGAGATCATATAGAATGCAAGTTCACAGCAAGTGTTGCCATCATTGTTATGTAGAACACAATTGCCCATGAGAGAATAATAGTCCCCCATCCAACATGAATTGATGCTGTGTTTATTATCCACAATTAAGGAACGCTTTTACAGTGTTCACGGGCAGGCAGGCAGGAACACGAAGATGTGAAAGAGAAAGGGGTGCTCTTACAGATTCTATTTACTAGCCATGGAATTTTTGCTGAGGTGGTCTAGTGAGTGGTTATGTTTGGTTATGAAGAAGATTTTTGACTGGCTGGAATTTGGTCATGTGTGGCCTACTGTGTTTATACTAATTCCTGTGTATAATTTTTCAGGATGTTGCGCCATTGTCAATGGAATGATGCCAATCATAATATGCCTGTGCCATGCATGTCATTATTTAACTAATGGCTTGCACAAAACAAACTGCTTGCAAATCTACTTGCAGAAAAGCTCAACAAGGTCAACTTTCCACCAAGGCTGCTGGAAGAAGCTAAACAATAAATTGCCAAGGAAGTTATGCACTTTATAGTCTGTGGTTGGATTTTTATTCATTACACCGTTCCTATAATCCCTTCCCCCACTCATTATTGTTTGTTCCCTAGTGCACATGTTCAATTGAATACGTTATGTTTGAACCCTGTAGTTATCATGGTTGATTTCACTCTCTGTACCCCCCCTTGGAATGTGGTCACTCCTTTCCTTCTCCCTTTCACATACATTATTTTGTGTTCCCCTATCCTAGTCCCCTTGGTATGAAGCTTTGTTCTGTTCTGTCTAAGTACTTTCACACCCAACTGCTCTTTTGTTGTGTACTCAATTCTCCCTTTGATGCTGGGAAAGTTGCATATCTTTTGGCATGATGGTGACCCTCCTGGTATGGATGGCACACAAATTTGTATCTTCCAAGAGTCCAATAAGGTACGCCTCAGAGGCTTCCTGTGAATCTGCCATTCCAGTGGCCGTATATCGCAAATCATTGTTGAATAGCTCCATACTTTCCCTCACAAAGTGCTGGAATGTTAATTTGCAAATCAGAAGATCCTTGTTTTTCTGATACTTATGAATCTCATGGAGCACCAAAGTTCGTGGACAATAATGATGGGGCTTCTTGACACCTCCTGCAGCACGGGCACTCTTGCGGGCCGCCTTTGTCACAAGCTGCTGTCAGCAATCTTTACCACCGGTACATTTACGAGCAGTTTGCTTCATATGAGGAATGTTGTCTGCCGATGATACTATGCCTTGCAAGAACACCTGATGCAAACCAATTATGATTAATGATTCAAATATTACTTAGTGTATTTGTTTATTGCAGCAGTGCATAAATTGTGTCAGGCTGAAATTAAACAGTGGTACGGTTTGAATGCAAGAATGTGAATTCTGTTTACACTGGTCACAAGTTAGTGGGCACTTGGTCTATCACAACGAATTTGTTGGATAGTTCATAAAAAAATCCACCCTCTAGCAGAACCTTCTTAACTAGGCCCAACATGATATCTTTGGTGTAAAGACTCATGATTAAGGAAGCTTCAGTCATAATCTTCTAGTACACAACCTGTACACCCGGCAGAATTTTTTAGTCAAACTTGTCATGATAAATAAAACTGTGGCTTGAGCAATGTTTAAAAAATCCAGTAAGCCACCCGTACACTCTTGAAACTTCGAGTAACCTTCCTGTACAGTCTGACATTTTGCAAGTGTACAAGAAGGTTACCGGTGATTTTTGTTTGCAGGGCATCACTTACAATTTGGTTGGAATTGTAATGTGAGCAGCCTCTCCAGTCCAAATATTAGTCACTTCTGGAATTGGTACTGGCAAATTGAACGGTTAAATATGAGAAAAATGCACCCAATCTAAAGCAATTCTCACTATTTTAAAATAATTACAAGGGTTCCCTAGGAAGTGCCAAGAGCAGTTTTTGGCCAAATAGCAAAAGCCAGCAAAAACGTTTTCTTAAGCTTTTGCATTTTTGACTTTTGATTTTTACAATTCCCAGGTAATCTTATTTTCCCTAGCTCTTGGCATAACACATGCACTCAATTTTGGATTTCCAAGAGAAAAGAAAAATACTAATGGCATAAATGCTTTCTGAAAGATTAATACTCTTGTACCAAAGCTATCTTTTTTGTTCACAACCTTTCCAAAGGAAAAGGGTACATTAGTACAACAAATCTAGAAGTAGTATTTGTACACATGTATTTTCATGAGGCACCATATATTCATTGTGTGAATATTTCTGTCCTTGTGCTCAATATTTATGCAATGACATCATTTGGCCATGCCTTTGCAACAGATGACGATAACCTCATTCTTTAATGTAGCCATCAGCTCATCAACGCTGTTATTGTTGCAGGAATAGAACAAAATATAGACATAAAAACCCATTTCTTTTCAAGAAAGAAACATGGATAAAGGTCTGACCAAAGGATCTCATGTTTATCAAGTTTTGCTCTCAAATACTGGAGGAGCTTGCTTGAGTCCTTCAGACTACAGGATAGTTTGTAACAGATCCTCTTTCTCTTTGAAAACCTTGAGCTTGATGAACCATAACAAGTTGAGCCTCAGAGAAAGTGTCATCACAAACAGTATCCCATTGCACTATAGGGGGTAGACTTCAAAGAAGACAATGCCATCAACCTTGCTTGCCTCACCTCATCCCGCATACAGCAGCATGCATCATACGTCTTTACAAGGTCATGTAGAAGGTGTTAATGACTGAATGCTCAAGGATGAGGAAGGACTTTCATTCATGGCTCTCTCTTAACAAGTTTCCATCATTTGACTCATTACCAAGAGTATTCTTCTAAACTTCCCTAGCCTCCACCAGTCTTCGGAGTAAGTGATCCATTATAGCAATTGAGGAAGAAGTACTTCCAATTTTGTAGCAGCTTTAGCTTTCAGAACACAAGGTTCTATGTTAGAGACTGTCATTGCCTTGTAGTCCTTTATAAGGTCAGGATAAATGTAAGAAGTTAATGCACCTAATCCTAATGACTTCAGGGAAAGCATGTATGTTAGTGCTCTTCATAGACTAGATTTATTCACAAAACTCCAGAAGCATAGCAAGACTACACACAGGGGCCATTGTTTACTAAACCAAGCATCACAGTTTGTGATGATAAGGTCAATCTACAACAGGAAGAAAAAGCACTAAGCCCTTTTCTAAGATTGGGACCAACATGTATAAATCTTTAAAAATGCAACAATAAATCATTGGTACATTTCAAGTGTTTCCCTGTACAATTAAAGGTTAGTAGCAAAAAGGGGGCAGTTATAAGGAACCCCATGACTTTGTCAGATGGAACCGAATTAGTTGGGTGTTTCGTCTGATGAAACAGATCGGGGGTATGTTCAAATATAGACATGAATATAAGAGAAAAGGGTACCCGATTTGCTTCCAATTGGACCGGAGGTTGTTTTAAACTCAACTTACAAATTAACATTAGCTAGTTATATGTTTAAAAAGTTGACAGCTTTCAGCTATGCTTAGGCTCTGTGGCATAGAATGTCATAACGAAACCTATGGATCAGGGTTCAAGCCTCATTTTTGACATTTTTCAATCATGTAGTTTTGTCATAGGTGACCTTGTTAACCAGTGTAACCATGTGAATCATTTTATTGTCTAAGACTTTTTTGGTGATTTCGTCTGACAAAATGTATTTTTGCCTGGTAAAATTTGAATTTGTTTTTAAATCAAGTGGATACCTTTTCTTGAAATTGGCCACTAAACTGACAAAGATGCTTTGTCTGATGAAAGTAGGTTGTTTCGTCTGACAAAGTCATGGAGTTCCATATAACTGCCCCCAATCTTGCACAATGTACCAATTTCTTTTTCTTGTAGAAATCACATGATTTCTACTACGAAATGGACCAATCTTGCCAAATCTACAGTTGACAAGTATATGTATATTTTAGAAATTGGTGTATTGTCAAAGATTGGTCCACTGAGGTGCCAACAAGGTACTTCTCTGACCATTGGCATCTACTGATAATCGCAGTACAATGTAGATTTCAATGGTTGTTGGACCTTCTAAAAGTTAAAAAAATGTATAATCACATTTCACTAACAAAAGTTATTTGTTCATATGGAGTCTTTATTTTCCTTCTACATGGAAAAATTCTTCTACACAATGCTATTATTTTGATAAAAATTAGCATTACATTGGATTTTTTTGTTTTTCATGCAATTTTCCCTAAGTCCTCAACTGACATCAATGCCAACATCATCCCAATTTTCCTGTATAATGGTAGATGACCTGTTCATATGGTGCATGATGCTATGTTTGAACTAAGTCAATCTTTTGCAATAGTTGTACCCAAGTGTCGACTGGTGAAACAGAGTATGTCGTTACACCTGTTAATCCTCTGTTTGGCACTTCCTTGCTGGTAGTTATTGCAACGGCAGCAAATATCATGGAATGGGTAATACAGTTTCGATTGAAGATGTAGTAGCATCTGTGACTGTGAGATGTACCCATAAAGCATAGTTGATAACAAGCTGTCATAGGTCAATTCAGGCCATCCGAACTGATTATTCATGATTTTGGCTTGTGACATATCTTAAATTGTATGAATTGCTCTATGAGCTATTCCATATTGATGATGTCCACAATGCCAGTGAAAGAAAGTCTTTGATTCAAGGATACACAATGATTGCAAAACTCTTTTGATTACTCCTTTATCTGAGTGAATGCTTGGATTTGAAAGCCATGGTAAGATTCCTCCTTTTCCAGAATCAATTTAGCCCTGCGGGTTTTTGTTGCAGTAAGGAACGTTGTAGACAATGCAGAATCCAACTATGCATCATTAACAAAGATTTTTCCATGGTTGAATTCTACTCATCCAACTACTGGGGGGACGCAGTCATCACAGCTGATTCATTTTCCCGGTGTAAGGTCATCTAATGGCAGAACTTTTTCCTTTTTGGCCTTCTAGGAAATGATTCCTACACATGGTCTTTTCATAGCCGTTCTAATGCATCATATATATCATTTCAAGTGCAAGGAATTGTAGTTTGAGACATTATGTGTGCAGTAGATGATGGGTAATTGTAGTAGCAGAACTACATCATCTTCCGGGTGAGTTCTTTTTCCAATTCTACTGTCTTCAGATATTGTATAATGTGTCAATAGCTGGATGTGAGAGGGTATGTCACACAGTCATTCCATTATTTTTGCAGCACTCTGACTGGCATTGGTTGGAACAGCAATCAAATGGAGAATGGATGCACTAGTACAGGTATAGTTCTTCTTCACATGAAAGGATCCCATCCTTAAAGATTCCGTATATGCACCCAAGGCCTAAGTTGAGAATTGGAAGGTTTGGATGGACATAAAGAGCAGGAGCAGCAATGCCATCATGAAACCTCAAAGTAGTTCTCTTGATGTCTATGTTAGCTCTTAGGTTGATATCTTCTTTAGCAAGTTCCTGTATCATGCAATGACCGCTAATGAGACAAACACTTGGAATTAGTACATGATAACCATGAATGAATTTCTTGTTTTGTGGCCATTCATGCCAAGCACTATGCATTTAATCAATCCTTCAGCAGCAACCCTGTTGACTTTAGACAAATCTTTGATCTGAGCAGTACTGTCATAGTACTCAACAAAATCATTTCTGTTTGAGATTATGAAGACTGATGCACCTTAGTCAACAAAAAGTGGACAGTTTGAATTGAGGTTGTTATGGTAGTTGTGATTCATGATGCCATGAGTTATTAGTTCTGATGGGAGAGCTTTAAGTCAATGAGCAATTTCTTGATTCCAGTCTTGAACTTTGTGAGGACTTATATTGATGGATTTAGTCACAGAGTACTAAGTTGTGACCGAAAATAGCACAGTTGATCGAGAAAGAAATTTGTCACATAGGTATTGGATGATTTTGACTTGCATTCAGAGAGCCTCTCATGATTTGCTTACAGTAGTATTTAACCCAAGCAAATTGTGCTCAAATTATCATGTGAGAGATTCCTCATACTTGTTGAGCTAATGGCTAATGGTGGAATAAATGTTCATTCTCCATCCCTGCCCATCTGCTTGGACTGTAATGTTGTCATTACTACTTGGGAACACATCAGGTTGCTGCACTTTGTGAGGACTTATATTGATGGATTTAGTCACAGAGTACTAAGTTGTGACAGAAAATAGCACAGTTGATCTAGAAAGAAATTGTCAAATAGATATGGGATGATTTGACTTGCATTCAGAGAGCCTCTCATGAGCTGCTTCATATACAGTAGTATTTAACTCAAGCAAAATGTACTCAAATTAACATGTGAGAGATTCCTCATACTTGTTGAGCTAATGGCTAATGATGGAATAAATGTTTCATTCTCCATCCCTGCCGATCTGCTTGGACTGTAATGTTGTCATTACTACTTGGGAGCACATCAGGTTGCTGCTTCTTGATATGAGCAATGACCTCCAAGGAGAGTGTGAAGATTTCTACTTATGGATAATGCGGGTTGGCAAGAACAAAAGACACAATGGCAGGAGTCATTTCTTATTCCACCCAAATATGCACTTGAAAACTCCCTCTGAAACCCACATCACGAGAGAGTTGAAAATGTCACAAACACAGGAGTCAGAGTGTGTTGTTGACATCTTTGTTAGAAGAGGGTTGCTGTCATTTACTTTTGGATCACAAAACGTGTGATACTCATATGTAATGTCTCCCAGTTTGCTATGAAAGTATGTGACTGTTCAAAGTTCATTGCAGCATCCATCATCACATCACATAATTCGTTATTCATAAGTCTTTGATGTCTTCAGTACAGAAAAGGTACAGAGCCATGGCAGACATCACATGCAGGCCCAAGGCGTCCAACCAAACATTTACTTCACTTGAATGGATAGCATAATTATGAATTCATTACTGAAATCACACCAAAAGAAAACAGTTACATCTAGAATCTCTTGTGTTGCAAAGTGACAGAAATGTAGCCAAGACATAAAGCAGCCAAGGGCTCAAGGACAAGAAAGGTGAGTCTTGAGACTACTCAGTATTCCTTCATGAGTAATTCTGAGCTGCTTTGTCTTCCTTAAATGATAACCTCAACTAGAGTCTCATTTGCCTTGAGGCTCATTTCTAATAACTTGATGAAAACAAAGAGCTCACACCCCCAAGTAGTGCACTGAAGTAGTCCCCACCAAGAAGATGGAAATGGGCACTTAATCAGTGGGGGGCATTAATCAAAAGTTTACTGCAATCCTAATCAGAATCAGGGGCAAGTGGGTCTTGAGAAAACTGAGTGTTGAGTTTGCACTCTTGGAAGGGGTGTCATGTAGAATTTGACAATAGCTATGAAGTCCATGAATCGAATCCAACTCGATTTGAAATGCTAATACTGCATACATTCACATGAGTCCTTAACTATAACTAGCACAAAAACAAGATCCTAATTCTAACACCTGTGGCCTCAAAAAGTTAAAGCTTATCTTTGCTCACCGCCTCATTGGTTTCAGTGCATTTTTTCACAATTTCCTTCATTGCAATATTGGTCATTCTGACGCAGTGTTGGTTAGACCTAGAGGAGGCATTAAATGAAAATGATCATGTGGTCCAACATTCTGGCTGTCTTTACACTTCTTCACTTTCCAGGGAGATTGATTTTCCCTAACGGAGGTTAGGGAAGGCATGCCACTTGATTTTGAAGGGGAACCAGGGTAAACTTTGTTGAATACATGAGTTCCATCTCTATTGCCAGACTCAAAGATTGCAATACCCTTTCCATTTCCACTCTTCATCAATACCAGTTTTCTTCATGCTGTTACATATATTAACTCTATTCATCTGCGGACCATCATAGTACTGAAAGCACAGTAATACAGAGTTTGAAAAAGATTGATAATGAGCTCATTTCCCTTGGGTTGCCCTGGAAAGATGTCTCGACAATGCAATTTCCCAACAAACACTGTGATGCATTTCTATGGCCCTGGCACTTGTCTTTGGGGAAGTCTGATATTGGGATACTGAGGATAAACTGGCAGTATCCAGTTGTCAGCACTTGAACATCCATATCCTTGCCTTGTTCATGGAATAGCCTGCATTTGTTGCAAGACCTACAGAATATCTGCTCATGATATCTCTACTGAGCTCAATATGTTTAAACATACCCTCAAGTTTCAATGTGTAACCCGTCCCACACTCTGCGTTAGCTGTCTCAAGAATGAATGTTCAATATTAGAATGTTTTCTGGGTTTAAGTACACAAATAATGAATTCTTATGTTGGATTGCTGTAAATACATCAAACAACATCATACGTCACTTGAAGCCATGTAGTTCCTTATCTGCCATATAGGTCCAAATCAGCATGGAATGCCTCCTTTGGTGTGTTCTTGGTTGTTTAAAAAGGAAGCTGACACTTGATTTATGCCAATTTGAAAAGATCAAGTACTTTCAAGACATCACTAAAAAATAACAACCCCTTCCTGCTTCAGCAGACTCTCCTGCACTATTGAGTGCTCAAAGCATCAAAAGATCACATGTACTAATGCACAAGATTTGGCACAAAAAGTAGGATATTTAATTGATCATGCCAAATACTATTACACATTATGATTTTTTGCAATCACCACTTGACTCATTCCAAAAAATGCAATCCTACTTGTTTGGCATCAAGTAGTCTTGATCTAGCAGCTCCCATTGCATTACAACAAGCTAACATCTTTAGGTGTGTACCATAACTGGGACTTTACTCTGTTGGTTTGTAGTACCAGTTGTTGACGTTATGAGGCCATTTCAGACTCACTCTTAAGCCCAGGAACAAACTGGAAAGTTCTGTTCACACCCACTGAAGCCCCATTTTTGTTCACAAGTTTTTGTGACCAGGGTTTTCTGAGACTAAATATTTCTCAAATCTCGGAAAGTCGTTGCTATTTTGGCATCATTTGATGATGGTTTACATGCCAATCTTATAAATAGATATTAGTTCCAAGAAAAGGAACTAAAGCTAATTGCAATGGATCAACATTGTTGGATGGTGGCAATGGAGGGGCTCAATTTGAAGGATCTTAAGGCTCACTCAACACCTTCTGCTTCCTTGGTTGCAGCAGATGACGATGTTATCACCAATCCCAAAACTTGTGAACAAAAATGGGGCTTCAGTGGGTGTGAACAGAACTTTCCAGTTTGTTCCTGGGCTTAAGAGTGAGTATGAAATGGCCTCATAACGTCAACAACTGGTACTACAAACCAACAGAGTAAAGTCCCAGTTATGGTACACACCTAAAGATGTTAGCTTGTTGTAATGCAATGGGAGCTGCTAGATCAAGACTACTTGATGCCAAACAAGGAGGATTGCATTTTTTGGAATGAGTCAAGTGGTGATTGCAAAAATCATAATGTGTAATAGTATTTGGCATGATCAATTAAATATCCTACTTTTGTGCCAAATCTTGTGCATTAGTACATGTGATCTTTTGATGCTTTGAGCACTCAATAGTGCAGGAGAGTCTGCTGAAGCAGGAAGGGGTTGTTATTTTTTAGTGATGCCTCGAAAGTACTTGATCTTTTCAAATTGGCATAAATCAAGTGTCAGCTTCCTTTTTAAACAACCAAGAACACACCAAAGGAGGCATTCCATGCTGATTTGGACCTATATGGCAGATAAGGAACTACATGGCTTCAAGTGACATATGATGTTGTTTGATGTATTTACAGCAATCCAACATAAGAATTCATGAATTGTGTACTGAAACCCAAAAAACCATTCTGATTTACACACTCACTGCTTTTTACGTCCTCCACTCAGTGGAAAAAGATGAAGATTTCTAGAAACATAACACACAGCCCTGTAAACCTCATGAGATAGGTTCAATCATCGTAGAAATATGTAAGTAATTGATGATAAATACCCAAAGACTGAGCACATCAAATTTTTTACCCCGCAGCAAATGTTTTTACCCCATAATCCCATCAAAAGACAACCACAAAGGCAATCAACAACAATGATCAATCTCCATAAATCCCTAGTAATTACCCCCATCCCTTCACAATCATTTCCATCAATTTGTATCCCCCATCCCTCTGGAAAATTAACTAGTGACAATACTCTTGTGACCGAGAAAGAATTAGTGGGATTGAATTGGAATATTTTAATTTCTTGTGCTATTTCAAAACATATGATTGATCAACATTTCATCCGTGCAAAATCATTGCAGTCTTGCACAAAGCTATCAACCACCAAACCTTATGACAAGGAAATATTCCAAAGCTCTTGCAATTCAAACCTAATTTTTCATAAGGAATGCAAAGTCACTGTACAATCTTTTATGATTGGATGGCCCGTTTTGTTGGTGATGGCTGTAATGGAGATGGAGTTTTTTTTCTCAGAGGGGGTAGAGGCAAGATGCTTCTGGTATGGGAGGATGAAGCAAAAAGGATAGAATTGTGATGAAAGTTTGATGAGAAACTTTAATGACAAGAGAGGAAGACAAGAGTGAGTTTGGGGGAGAGGACAATGAGGGTAAATGTCGTCTTGGATTATTTGGCAAGCAAACCAAACAATCACAAAGAGAGGGAACAATAATTGATTAGGCATTGCCACTGTTCCATGCTGGACGCAAATTGACCGCATGACAACAATCAACCACGATAGCTTAAATCGAAAGACATTCAAAGTGGAGATGCCCTGAAATGAGGTGGCATAGCATGTACACACAACAAACCAAGGGTGTCAAACAGGCCATGAGGTAAAGCATTGGATTATACCTGCCGGAGACCATCAATCATACATTGGACCACAACATGACAGCAATTTTGCAATGTACAACAATGCCTATATCAAAGATAGAGACTAAACAATTGATCCCGAGAGAAAATATATTTCAACAATAAAAAATATTGAAATAGAGGAAGTATTAAGGAAAAATAATAATCGGTAGCTTGTATTTGGTGGCTTGTCTAGCCCAAGTCCATCTAACGCTAACACTCACATGAAATAGCATATTTTGACTCATTAATTTGGAGGAGGAGGAGGAGGAGGAGGAGGAGGAAAATCAGCTCAGTTACCAATACAACTAAATCTTGATTCTAATATCAGTAAAACTCTTTATTATCAGCTCATTTTGCTAGAGTTGGCATAAATAGTAAAAAATTAAAAAGAAATTATTTTATGAACTAAAGATTAGGACAATGCTATTTTTCGTCCCATCCCTGTATTTACACTGTTGAAATCATACCGAAGGAACCCAATGAAAGGTAGATAGGAAGTGTCGTACTACAGATACCTTACACTTTTGAAGCACAGCGCTCATTGCGGATTGGGTCCCTTGGGCTGTTTCGTATTTTCTGTCCATTTATCACTTGGTTTTGCAAATTTCAGCATGTATACATCCATTGGGCCCTTGCCTTGAGATAAGACAAATGATTAGTTATCCAGGCAGTACAAGCACTGCAAGAAACAAAGCAAATCCCCACCTTTGATTGACAGTGTCCCGCGTAATTGAAAAGTAAAGTCACTTCCGGCACTATCAACAACGCTGCGTGTAACTTGAATTTGTCCTGCCAATCCACTTTGCTCCATTCGAGCAGCAACATTGACAGCATCGCCCCTTTCAAAAAACAAATATGAAGAAGTTTCAGAGTAGTGCACAAATAAATTAATCGCAATGCTTTGGGAGTGCCTACCACATGTCAAACAAAAATCTCTTTATTCCAACCACTCCAGCTACCACAGACCCAGTTGAAATTCCAACCCTGAAGTCAATCGGCCCGTGTTGGGGACACGTGTTGTTGAAATCTTGCACTGCACCCAACAAGTCAAGAGCAAATCTGCACACTCTTGCGCAACTGGTACAAGGCATTAGCATTCACATGAAACCAATGTAAGGAAGAGATGATCTGGAATATGAAGGAACAATGGTTTTCTCACCCATCATGATCAGCGTTATTACTGGGAATCGACGTAATCATATAGCAGTCACCTATTGTCTTCACTTTATCTATAATAAGATTGGACATAGAAGCGACCCAAATAGCACCTTTTAATTCTGGACATGAGATCTCTGAAACAAGACGCAAGAGCACTTACTGAGCTCATAGATATCGCAAAGATGATCAAAACGACTAAAAATGTCATTCAGCATTGATACAACTAGCAGGGATTTGAGCAATGAACAAATATGTTGTTAGCTGATACAAGTCAGTAGAGCACATGAATAATGACGTTAGACAGAACATTAAGTTGTGCGTACCATCGTGAGGGGACATCTTGCTCGTCCTATCCGTAAAACCGACTAGCAAGGATCAAACGACAAGACAGGGGGATGAGTAACTTACACAAACAAAGATGACCAGAAGATATAGTGAGAAGGCACTCGCCTATGTCTGCAAATAGAATGGTTGTGTTGTCATATTGATCAGCGATGTGACTGGGATCCGCCTTAAGCCTGTAAGCAATATGTTCCGGAAGAATGTTGAACAGCAGAGAATCAGACGCCTCCCGTTCAGCCTCGGCAAGTAGCTTTCGCATCGTGACATCTCGAACAAAGCCAACAAATTGCGTCGTGTCATTAGTCACTACCTCAGACAATCCAAGAATACATGGAAACATAGATCCATCCCTGCGGCGTGCCTCGATCTCTCGCTCTTTTCCAAACATCGTTTTAATACCAGTTTCAACGTATCGTGATAGATAACTATCATGATTCTTGGCATGACCAGCGGGCATAATCATCTTGATATTCTGTCCGATAAACTCTTCTCGAGACCAACCAAAAACATTACACGAAGATTCATTCACTCTTTGGATGATGCCGCGATGATCAATCACAAAGAGAGCATCGAACGAGGCATCAATGATTTTAGAGGTTAGTAATTGCCCTCTGATTATCTCTTCTTGAGCAGCTTCCTCTTGAGTCAAATCTCGAATGAAGCCGCATATCAAACCAGCTGCTTGGGGATCCGCCAAACCTAACGCAGCAGGAAATGTGGAACCATCTTTTCGCTTTGCTATGACCTCTCTCTGCTTGCCAATCATCTTCTTGATACAAGTGGCCATATAATTCCTGACGTATTGGTCATGATGAATCGCAACATCATTTGTCATTATCATGCTAATGTTTTGTCCAATGAACTCTTCTTTTGTCCAACCAAAGACATCACACGACTTTTGATTGACCATCTGGATGGTGCACTTTTCTTCGGTTATCACGAACAAAGCGTGGAATGATGCATCAAGAATGCCCAAGATGGTGCTTCTCTGCTCTAGTATTTCTTTGGCATTCTTCAAGTTCCTTTGTTCCTCGTCAGTCACCCTCCTCTCCAATGCTCTCTCGTGAGCCAGACTGTGAATAAATCCACAAAACAGCCTGTCACCAGCGTCACTTTTCTCTACTTCAGCCAACCCCAGAATGCAAGGGAACTTGCTGCCATCTTTGCATCGAGCTTCCACCTCTCTCTCCTTTCCCATCATGTTCTTGAGTCCGGTTTTAAGATATCGAGCAAGATAGCTGTCGTGATTTGATGCGTGCTCTTCTGGCATGATCATCTTGATATTCTGTCCGACGAACTCCTCCTGAGACCATCCTAAGGCTGTACAAGACTTGTCATTCACCATCTGAATGATTCCATGCTGGTTGATGACGAACAGAGCATCAAACGAAGCGTCGATGATTTTCGATAGGAGGTTTTGCTTTGAAATAATCTCTGCCCGAGCAGCTTTCTCTTGAGTCAAATCTCGAATGAAGCCGCATATCAAACCAGCTTCTTGGGGATCCGCCAAACCTAACGCAGCAGGAAATGTGGAACCATCTTTTCGCTTTTCTATGACCTCTCTCTGCTTGCCAATCATCTTCTTGATACCAGTGGCCATATAATTCCTGACGTATTGGTCATGATGAATCGCAACATCATTTGTCATTATCATGCTAATGTTTTGTCCAATGAACTCTTCTTTTGTCCAACCAAAGACATCACACGACTTTTGATTGACCATCTGGATGGTGCACTCTTCTTCAGTTATCACGAACAAAGCGTGGAATGATGCATCAAGGATGCCCAAGATGGTGCTTCTCTGCTCTAGTATTTCTTTGGCATTCTTCAAGTTCCTTTGTTCCTGGGCAGATGCTCTCCTCTCCAATGCTCTCTCGTGAGCCAGGCTGCGAATAAATCCACAAAACAGCCTGTCACCAGAGTCATTCGTCTCTACTTCAGCCAACCCAAGAATGCAAGGGAACTTGCTGCCATCTTTGCATCGAGCATCCACCTCTCTCTCCTTTCCCATCATGTTCTTGAGTCCGGTTTTAAGATATCGAGCAAGATAGCTGTCGTGATTTGATGCGTGCTCTTCTGGCATGATCATCTTGATATTCTGTCCGACGAACTCCTCCTGAGACCATCCTAAGGCTGTACAAGACTTGTTATTCACCATCTGAATGATTCCATGCTGGTTGATGACGAACAGAGCATCAAACGAAGCGTCGATGATTTTCGATAGGAGGTTTTGCTTTGAAATAATCTCTGCCCGAGCAGCTTTCTCTTGTGTCAAATCTCGAATGAAACCACAAACAATACGCTCGTCAAATTCTCGTTGTGGAATTTCGGCAAGTGTCAAGTCAGCTTCAAATTCTGTACCATCCTTCCTGCGTGCTCGGATCTCTCTCATCTTTTTGATCTTCTCTTTTGCCCCGGCTTCAAAATGATGTCGCAAGCACGAGTCGTGACATGCTTGGCGCTCCGCTCCATCGATTATTCGGATGCTCTGCCCTATTAATTCCTTCTGTGACCATCCGAACTCATTCACGGCGGCTTGATTCACCTTGGTGATTATCCCTGCTCCATCCGTGCAGAACGCCGGATCAAATGCAGCATCCAATATATCGGCAGCACTTTCATGAAGGCTTCGGGACAGCCGATTTTCTTCCAATCTGGCAATATGCTTAATAGTGATAGCAAGGTTGCCTCTCGTGGTCACAGAACGTATTGCAGCAATCCCAATCTCAAGTTGGAGAAAGCCCCCATCTGTATGAAAGCCCCGACCTTTTCGCTGACTATGGTCACCAAGATGTAGACGCGAATTCAAATCTTCAACAATGACGTCAACATTCCGATTGATGAGGCTCTCAGCCTTGTCATATCCGAAAATCTTGGGTACATCTTCACTTGAGTAGCAAATGAATCCCGCCCCGTCGACCACTATTAATGACTGGCCACTGGCACGAATAATTGCATCGTTCAACGCAGACAAACGATTCACTTCTTCTTCTAAAAACTGTGCCTTGCTGTATGGGCAGTCGGGCAAGCTGAGGGGAACCATGGCAAATAAATAGTAAGAATAGTGAGACGACTGAATTGTTATTTCCAAAAAATATAGCACTGCTATTTTCTTTGAGGTGACAAGCTAATGTGGCAATATTCAGCACAGGAAAGTGGTACAATTTATATCTGCTTGCACTGGTAGGCCATCCGGCAGTCGGGATGATGGCATGGATGATGGCATTGTCCAATTGCATTCCATCGTGTCATGATGAGTCACGGTCGGAATTAATCTTTCTCTTATCATTCGTCATAATGAATAAAATGAGGTTTCACAAAACAATTCACGATCGAAATAATGTAGGACAACAAAAAAAGAGAAATGACTCGGTATTCCTAGTTGACACCATGTGTCAAATTTTATTTTCTACGTGTTCAATGATAAAAAATATTGTAATGTGGATTAAGCCTATGAAGATATCATATGTAAGATATCATTGTAAATTTATTTTACTCAGAGTTATTTGACCTATAATAGCTTTCAAGCGTCGAAGTTCGTAGTTGACTTGATTTCGTTAAATAATCCTCATAAAATCTCAACTTTGTACACCTTCTCTTTTATTCACTGATTCCGGAATACAATTACCTGTTCTCTATGAATATATATGATTGGGTCATCAGTGAACAAAACAAGTTATGGTATATATTAATTTGGAAGTTGAAGCAGCAAAATTCGCCACTCCTTCGGCGAAGTAGCCTAGAGAGCGAATCGGTCATGTGACCCCACATCTCGCAGAATGACGGCACGGAAGGCCTAAAGGTGTAGGTTGCAGCCTCACGAGCTTCCATAAGACACAAAAATTACTTTTTATGTGAGATGCATATATGTAGCAGTAGGTCACCTTCACATCCCTTTGTCGAGTGACATCGCGAAAGGTATGCAAGATGATAGATTTTGTGAAAATGGAAAGGTACTATGGTATCATTGTACCATTCAGATTACACACTGTGAATTGGGAATGGGCAGGAAGCTTTGTCGAAGGTTGGGGATAGCTAAAATAAAAGATAATATTTTATTTAGAAAGCAAAAAGTATTAAATAAATGCAGCAAGACAGGCAACTTTGGACTTTGGCGATTAAGAGTCGCCAGCTGTGTCGTCCAATGTCGTCCAGTGTCGTAAGTTGATGGCACTTAAAAATATCGGGTCATTTCATGCCATCCCTACGGGTCGTTAAAATGTCGTCAGATGTCGTCACTTCGGTAGTCAGTCTGTCGTCAGTGTCGTTACTTGGGTCGTCAAAAGGACTTCACGGTCGTCACTTGGGTTGTCAGTTTGTCTTCACTATGTTTTCACTTAAGGTCGTGATTCGTCTTTGTCGTCACTTTGTTCGTCACTATCGTCAGTAGGCAGTCGTATATGTACCACGCAGGGGCCGTCAGTGTCGTCACGAAGTTCGTCAGTGTCGTCACGAAGGGTTGTTAAAATGTCGTTAACTGCCTTCAGTTCAGTCGTCATTTTGTCTTCAGTGCCGTCACTTAGGGTCGTCATTTTGTCTTCAGGTGTCGTCACTTGGGTCATCACATTGTCTTTAGGGTCGTCACATGGTGCCTTCTTGTGTCGTCACTTGGTTAGTCACATTAATGAGATAATGTAAAAGACGTCAGTTCTCTTCAGTTGTCGTCAGTTGCCGTCAGTTGCCGTCTGTTAATCGCTCAAAAATCTTCCACGTGGCAAACTTGCCTGTCTTGCAGGTTATATATTTGTTCTACTTGACAGCAAACTAAATAGCTGTTACAAGACAATCGACAATGCAAATTCTAAAGCATAGGATCTTCATTTCCATCAACACTACTCGCATCACTGTCATCAAGAACATGCTCCCTATCCCATGCAGACTCAACAGCATATGTATGCTGCGACTCAACCCTCACCAATATGATGTTGTACAACTGCTCATGACGAGGATTATTAAAATCCACAGCTCCACCCTTCTTGCGCCACTTCATCCACATGGCATTGTTGCCAGAAAGTGTCCCTTCAATACACCTGAAAGGTAAGTTGATGATCTGAGGGTCACCATCAAGTTCATCTTCATGTTCTTCGAAGTCAGAGTTAATATAATGGCCAACTTGGCTTGAACAGGATTGGACATGGATATGGTTGGGATTGTAATCAAGCCCAACCTGTCAAGGATCTTCCTAGAAGCCCTCTTGGAGGCCAGCTCTCTGGGATATCCAAACAAAATGGACAACTTTTGGCCACCAGGAAACACCTTGACATGATGAAGCAAACTCTGGTCAATGGCAAAGACCTTGTAGATAGCAACATCCTTTTCACCTTCCCTGAAAGTAAAGTGTAGCTTGGCAAATGATTGGCTGAAGTTGGTCTCGTGGTCCTTGAGTGACATACTGCTGAGCTTATCGGTAAGATCATCGGTAGTCTTGGCCTTGACTGCCTTCTTGGGAGTGCGGTCGGGAGTGTGTTTGCTTGCCATGTCTTCCTTGAGGTCCTCAACTTCTCCCTCATCAATGTCGGTGTCTTCCTCTAGATCGATGTCTCCTTTGTCCTTGTTCACCCACTTGTTGTCATCGTCGTCGTCATTGGGACCAAATTCCTCTTCACAAGCAGCAAAGGTATGTGAGTGTCTGATTTCAATTCCAATAAAACAAGACACAAGACTCACCGTCAGGAACAGCTGATGCAGCAGCTCACTTTCTTCTTCCACCAATGGCTCCTGCAAGCTCAAATTGTTGGAGTTTACAGTGCAGAAGGGCCTGGAAGTTCTTGAGTTGTGTTTTTCTTGTGGGGTGGTGTTTTTGCAACGCTCAGGCCAGTGCTTCTGAATTAGTTCCACGTTGGATTTGGAACTGCTGCTGGTGATGTTGCCTGGCTGGTTGATAAGCTGTTCTAGCTTGGTGTCGTTGGCTTTGGACCAAGATGGTATGTTGAATAATGGAACAAACAAAGGGTCGCTCGTGCTGGCTTGGTGGCTCTGTCCGTGAAGGCAGGCAATGACTCAATTTATAAGAAAGGCTTAAATAAATTTATCTATGATTCAAAATGTGATCCAATTGGAAAAATGTGATCTGATTCGAGAAATGTGATCGGTTTGGATCAAATTTTGAATCATGTATATCGATTCAAAAATCTTATTTGTATTTTCGAAATCGTGTCATCTGACTGTGGGAATTCGTAGGAAGGTACGGGATAAAATGAAATCTTGTATGTTTTCAAAATACTATCGATTTCAGTCGAACTTTGAAAATGGATAAGACTTTGTCAACTGATAACATTCAAAAACCGTATCCGTTTTCTGAATCTTATCTGTTACCGTATATTCCGGAGCATAAGAACCACCAGGGTATGAGAACCACTCAGTCGAAATAACTGATTTTTGTGAACATTTGTTTTTTTGGCCAATTAACACACTCTGTTTGTTCTAAAGCTATCGAATTTAGATTCTCCTCGTCAACACAAATTTCCCCATATGTGTAGTTCCCCGTGCGTTCAAATATTCTCCGAGTTATTTAATTATGACCGAAAACTCACTACCCAGCACCATGGTGAGGTGATGCACGGGATGCTGGCGATTGTTCGTTGCGATGTGTGTGATGTGCTGTGTACGGTACACTTTGGGTAGGGTAATAGAGGTAAAAAATATAGAGATACATTTTTTCCATCGTGTGAGGACTGCTAGCTTCATTCGGGGTATAAGAACCGCAAAAGGTATCATTTTGAAATGACGGCACATTTTGTGGTCCTTATGCTCTGGAATATACGGTAGTTGGTATTGTATCCTTATCATTGCTGACACCACTTGTCATGAGGACGAGATGAGGACATACAATCCCTCAATCTATCGTGAGCACAACCTGTGAACAATAGCACGTGAACACGGCCACATCCGCCGTGCGCCGCCACCCACATCCGTGCCACCCACATCTGCCGCCCCCCTCTACCAGGCTGTCCAAGACCATCACCACTCTCATGGATCCTCCGGATGCTCGTGAACAGGCTACTGCTATTGCCTTCCAACATGCTGATGCCCAGAGTGCCGCCAGAACAGAGTGCACCTGCATGGTCCAGAGATCACTGGCTGACATCTACGTCATAGGTAGAGAACCCAACAATGTTCTGGCCACAGATTTGGCTCTGACCTCTCTGAAAATGATATGATTCCGTGCATTCTTTGGCTGTGGAGCCAATATTCCTCTGCTAGCTTGGCTCAAGCTGATTGAGCATGATTTTGCCCCCCCCCCCCAGAAGCCAAGATTGTCCATTTACTCTGGGCACTCTTCTTTATGATGGTATATCCGAGCACCAAGGTTGCATGTTCTACAGCAGGTGGCTCCAATGGTGCCATTGACCCTGAAACTCTTTGCAAGTATGTCTGGCCAATGATTAATGCTGTTGCAAGCGTGGAGATTCATGTGTTATGGAATTTGTGCTTGCTGTTTCTTTTTTCATCTCTCATTTTGCTGACCTGTCTCTCCTTTTACCAACCTGTGTCAAGATTTTTTCGAGAATAGGTTTAAGAACAATCAACAATGACTGCCTTATGAGTGTGGATGGGACAGATATTCAGAAGTCCCAGACCAACAAAGATTGATTCCCAATTCCCACAAGTTCAAGAGGTCAGGTCTTCGTTTTGAGGTATCATTTTCAATCTTGGGGGGGCAACATTTGCTGGATTTGTGGACCGTAGAGGCCAGGAGTTTACAATAATGTTATGATTTTTTGTGAGTCACTTGCAACATGGTTAGAGCCAGGTGAGAGGGTCGAGCATTGTGAGTGAAATGCCCGAAGAGTTTGACCGAGCCAACAAAAAAGGAGGCAATGGCCAAGCGGGTGAGATCTCGTCAGGAAACTGTGAACAAATGATTCAAGCAGTGTGGTATTTTGAGATAAGTCTTTCACAATGACCTGATTCATCACCGTGATGTGTTTGCTGCTATTTTTGTGATTACTTGGCTCCCCATTGAGAACGGCGAGCCTTTGTTTCCGGTTCACTATGATGATACAGATTTAGAAGATCGTTAGTTTAACATATATTAGTAAATCGTATCTATGGTATTACATTGTGTAAAATCAAGTACAAACATAAAGTTTTGTTTTGGTATACTTGTTTCCCCAACCTTCATTTAGTACACCAAAATACAGAAACAATATCACTTTCCAGTAAAATCAAAATTTCACACACTTTTGGGGGGAAATCATGTAAAAATTCTCCTACTTTGTCAAGATGGCTCTACCACAATGCCTTCGACGAAGTCTTGTGGCAATTACCACAAACTAAATCTTGCACCACATATCCTACCAGAAAACATGTTGTAGTAAAAGTACCAAAACTTGTAGAACTCCAAAAGGTGATTGCAATAATTATTTACCACAAATCCTACCAAAAAACGTGTGGTAGTAAAAGTACAAAACTCATAGAACTCCACAAGGTGATTGAGATACATTATTTACCACAAATCCCACCACATTCACTACTCCAACTTTTACCACAAAATTTGTTTTAGAGTTTTGTGGTAACCGGAGTACATGTGCCACAGTAAGGTAACTCATGAGTAAGATTTCCTAGCATCTTTAATATTATTCAAACGTTCCATTGTTTTTCAGGGAAGTCAATGCTGCTGAAGTACTATTGAAAGAAAGAGCATATCTTTTGTAACATTCCAAAGTACATTACAAGGGTACATAAAAAGAACAATGTGTGGTCAACTTGTTGCCATATCACTATGCCATGTGGTGGCATATAGATTTGCTTAGTTATGGTGTGATGTGTACCATACTAGAGAGTAACAGATTGCATGTTGTACTGTGCTTTGCATAATATCCCTGTCCTTTTGTAACTAGCTTCCTTGTTGGAACTCTACCCAACGGATACATGCGGACATCTCCTTTACCGAGAATCCCACTTACCGGATTAGGCCGAGTCCCACTAGACAGACAGCATATGGGACTGGAGCACATCCAACCAATAACAGCTGCTCCGTTCTGCATGCGTGCAGCAATATTATCGCACTAGTTAGCTCATAAATTGCTAACAACACTTTTATCGCAACTGTTCTAGTTGTATGTTCAACAGTTGTTAGCAATACCTACCAATACCATGCACCGTGGTAGCGCAACACATCACCATGGCACATGCCCTCATCACCTACGAAGAGGCACAAAAAGCCGTCGGCACGTTGCCAAGGCTCGCACCCCGACCCAACGCCATCAACATTTGCACACTCTCCACACTCCTGGAGCAACGCCGAAAAATCCCATGCACTCAAGCACCGAGCACGGATTCGTTGGCATGGTCATGCCAGAGCAAATTTATGCTCTCCGCTGTGCAATACCATGGGTCAAATGGCCCGACCCCGGCAATCATCACGCCGCCGCCAACACGTCCGTCGAACAACGCAACGTCAAGACCATCTACAATGCAAACCGCATCATCTTCGACTCCCAGGAAAACGTCCGCTAAGCCATCAACGATGCCCTCAACGACGCCATCCCAAATGCCTTCCGCAAGCCCATTTGAAATCAGATGGGCAAGAAGGTATACACCATCCGCAACAACCTCCGCGACATCCTATCGAATCTACGCACGAAGTACGGCATGAGCACTCGGGCCGAAAAACAAAGAAACAACGTGCTCCTAGACGCTCCGTGGGATCCCACCGACTCCATCGAAGCCCTCTTCGACCGCATCGAAGACTGCTTCATCTTCGTGCTCATTTGTAAACCTGAGTTTACGATGGAGCAGATAATAGATAAAGCCATCGTCGCCATCCAGCAGGCCTGTACGAAACGGCCCTCCTCGAATGGAGCGGCTTCGCCAAGGACAACAAGACATGGCAACAGCTAAAACTCCACTTTGAGGAGGCCTACGAGCTCCGTCTTGCCTCTGGCCAAGGCACAGCAGGCGCCCATGGCTACGTTAACTCCGCCACAGCCAACGACAACGACTCCATCGCCTCCATCCAGGAAAGCATCAGAATTTCCACATGGCAAACAACGCCAACTATCAGAGCATGCAGGACATCCTGCAGGCGGCCCGAGCTGAAACTGCCTCCCTACGAGCAGAGCTCCAATCCACCCAACAATCCTTCGCAAACTTCGCCAGGGCAACACCAACATCGTTCGTACCTCCCATCCCACAATACGTACCTGCCCCTCCACCAGGACAACAACAATATACCCCAACTCCAGTGGCGCCATACCAACAATACCAGCTAGGAGGACGAGGAACCCGGAATCGGATTGGAAAAGGACGTGGCAGTCGCAACCGTCGAGGCCAGACACCACAATACTTTACCCCAACAACCCCTACCACCACGTTCAACATCCCATCGACAACACTTGGCGTCCCTCCTCCTGCTTTTCAACCTCCCAGCACACCTCCCAATCCAGTCAAATACTACAACAACTGGAATATGTGCTTCTCCTGTGGGTTTGACATTGAAGGATGGCACACCAGCGCCACATGCCGCAACAAAAAGCCGGGGCACCAGGACGGTTGCACTCGGGCGAATGCCCAGGCATACAAAGACGCCGACCATAAGGTAACGTGGCAAGGCGCACACAAAATGACATTGCCTGTGAATCCAGGCCAGCACCAAGCTTGACGGGGAGGGGCAACAGAACGTGTTCACTACACTATAAAAAGAATAACGAATAACTGTGATTTTATTTCGTCGACCCCCAACAAACATTATACTAACTATTATGCTGCCCTCCAGACTACTCTTTACGAAGACACAGATGACGACAACGAGGCTACAGTAATTGCCTCCAATGTCTCATACCAACACAAGAGTGACCAGCTCACTGCCACCAAGACGGCTTCATCCAATGGTGATCCCTCGGCGGCAACTACCAACATATGTCTCCCAGCCCTACCACTCACTGTCACACAGCCTACCACCACACGGCACCAGCATTGCGCCATCTTTGACTCAGGCGCCACTGCACACTTCCTGGTCGATAGTGCCATGTCGTCAACAGGCGCCCAGCACTCAAGCCTCTCACCATTCGCCTACCAAATGGAAAGCACATCGTCTCCACCCACACATGCAACCTTGATCTTCCATGGTTGCCCCACTCCATTACTGAGGCACACATTGTACCTGGGTTATCCCATTCATCCCTCATCTCCACTCAAAAATTCTGCGACGCTGGATGCCGCGTCACATTTGACCGGCATGCCTGTAGAGTCTACTACCAAGGAGCCTTGGTAATAACTGGAACAAGAGACGACACAACTGGACTGTGGAAAGTCCCTATCCACTCACGTCGACCAACTCACACACTGGCCACCAATCCCAGCTGGACTCACAACATGACTCACCACTCATCACTACTCCGCACACCACCATGAACATGTACACACTGCCATCCAAACAACAACAACTCAAGTACATGCACCAGGCTTTCTTCAGCCCACTGATAGCAACACTAATCAAAGCCATCAACAACAACCAACTACAAGGGTTTCCACTAATGAAGGCAGACCTAGTGCGAAAGTACCTGGCCCCAAGCCCCGCAACTTCTAAAGGCCATATGAAGAGGCCGCGTGCCGGCATCCGAAGCACCAGGCCGACATTGACTGGACCCACTGCTACACCGGTGGCACCTCCCTCCAGCGTCCGAGATGACACACCTCCGGACGAACCTACGACGGCTCCACATTTTATCCCACCTGTCATCACTGACACAAACTGCATTTTTTTTGCTTTGCCGCACTTGCAGATAAACACCACGGCACCATGTACACCGACGCAACCGGCGCCCTACCAGCCGTCACGTTGGAAGGCAATCAGTACTACCTCGTGGCATACGCCTACGACCCAAACTACATCTATGCCACCCCCCTACGCAATCTACGAGACAAATCAATTATGATTGCATTCGACTACATCTTTCAAGATCTCAAGTCCAAGGGGTACAAACCGACATTCAACGTCACCGACAATCAAGCAACAACTCCCATCAAGGCATACTTGGGCACTGAGGATTGCAAGTGGCAATTCATTGAGCCGAACAACCACCGTGTCAATGCAGCGGAACGCGCCATCCAAACGTTCAAGAACCACTTCATCAGTGGTTTATGTCCCACCGACAGCAACTGGCCTCTTCAATTATGGGACATCATGACGGAACAGGCCATGATAACACTCAATCTCCTGCGTACTTCCCATATTGACCCCTCCAAATCTGCATACCACCAACTACACGGCCACCGATATAACTGGAATGCATACCCATTAGCCCCACCGGGCACAAAGGCCGTTATCTACAAATCGCCTACCACAAGAACATCCTGGGGCACCCGAGGCCTGGATGCATGGTACTGTGGTCCTGCCTTTGACCACTACCGCAACATGAAATTTTATGTGACCAGCACAAAAGCTTTCCGTATTTCTGGATCGTATGAACTGTTTCCTCAACATTGTATCCTTCCAACATTCACACCAGCGCAACACGCTAACGAAGTCCACCGAGAACTGATCGAGTCAATACAGACCCTGGACAAGCCTACCAAGCAAAAATTCTTAAGAAAGATAACAAGAGCGGTAGATATCTTGAACACTATGCCAGAACAGAGGGTGGCTACAGAGGGTGACACAGCTGAGCACCCAGCAAATGAGCCACCAATTCAGAGGGTGGTTGAACATCCATCCGTCACCACAAGCACCAACCCCACTGACCCAAAAGAGCTCCGAGCAAAACCGAGAACGCACCAACGCGCGACACGCCATAACGTCCCAAACAACCTACCTACTATCATTAACCCTGTCAACAACCATACACCACGCCGCTCAATGCGACTAGCTCCAGATGATGCACCAATTCTCCCTGTGTACACTGTCCCTTCATCAGAACGACTTCCCATGCACTCACCGAACATCATTGCCTTCCAAGCTGTTGACCATGTCACCAACAAAGTATACCACAACAACAATACGGTATGGCATCCCCGCGCCTTCCTCACCTCGAGTCCCTCGGACTTAGCCATCAGGGCGGATGCAGACATCGACCACATGTGGGCAGGGGTGGTACACCCTATGACTGGAGAAACAATTACTTCATACAAGAAACTCATTGCATGCCCACTCCTCCGGGATGTCTGGACCACCGCATTTGGTAAAGAATTTGGAAACCTGACACAAGGTGACAGGAAAACAGGTGAGAAAGGGACTAACACTATGTTTGTCATGACACATACGCAGATACGCGACATACCACGAGATCGTACCATCACCTACGGGCGCGTCGTTGTGGACTACCGCCCTAAAAAAATGATCCCAATCGTGTGCGTATCACCGCTGGCGGGAGCCTAATCAAGGATTATCTCGGCAAGCTAACTACACGCACGGCTGATCTCACAACGTCCAAAATCTTGTGGAACAGTGTCCTCAGCACAAAAGGTGCAAAGTTCATGGGCCTTGACCTCAAGAGTTTCTACCTCACCGCAATGCTGGACCGTCCCAAATACATGAAGATGCCACTTGCCCTGTTTTCCGACCATATACGGGCACAATACAACCTCGACAGGCATGCCGTAAACGGATTCGTCTACTTAGAATTACGTGGAGCTATCTATGGCTTACCGCAAGCGGGCGCACTGGCCAACAAACTCCTCCAAAAACGCCTCGCACCACACGGATACTATGAAGTGGCACACACGCCAGGTCTGTGGCGCCATGTTACCTGACCTATCTCGTTCAGCCTTGTTGTGGACGATTTTGGTGTAAAATATGTGGGCCGAGAACACGCCGAACACCTCATCCACTATTACAAGAAAACTACACAATGTCCATCGACTGGGACGGGGCACTCTGCTGTGGCATACAACTCGACTGGGATTACAATCATTGCACACTAGACATCTCAATGCCTCGATACATCCACAAGGTACTCCAACGTTTCCAACATCCCGTCCCTTCCTCACCACAAAACTGTCCCTACAAACCATATCCCAAACGGTATGGGGCGGCAGCCCAATACCCCATACCAACAGATGATTCCGCACCCCTTGACAGCGATGGCCAAAAACGCATCCAACAAATTGTGGGAGCCCTCCTCTACTATGCGCGCGCTGTTGACAACACCATTCTACTCAGCCTGAGTGCCATCGCCAGAGAACAAGCGCACCCCACACAACTCACACAAAAATGTTGTCGACAGCTTCTCGACTACTGTGCATCACACCCAGATGCCGTCGTCCGATCAGAACATCCAACATGATTCTAAATATGCACTCCGATGCATCTTACCTTTCAGAATCCAATGCCCGCAGTCGAATTGCGGGCCATTTTTTCCTCAGCAGTGTCCCCATTGACAAAGCACCGATCAAGCTTAATGGTGCCATCTATGTCTTCTGTGGAATCTTAAAATTTGTCGTGGCTTCAGCCGCAGAAGCCGAACTTGGGGCCCTCTTTCTCAACTGCAAGGAAGGAAAGATTTTGTGTCTCATACTCCACGAACTGGGACATACCCAACCACCAACGCCTACACATTGTGACAACAAGGCGGCCTCGGGTATCGCAAATAACACCATCAAGAAACAACAATCTCGCTTGATGGAAATGTGTTTCTTCTGGGTTGCGGACCAAGTCAACCGTCGCCATTTCAAAGTTCGCTGGCACCCTGGCCAAGAGAACCTGGCCGATTACTTCACTAAACACTTTGACGCACGGCATCACATATCAGTCCGACCGTGGTACCTCCATACCAAGGACTTCCCTCAATTCCTGCCCTGGGCAGCAGCCCCTAGCTCTCTTAGAGGGTGTGTTGGAACTCTACCCAACGGATACATGCGGGCATCTCCTTTACCGAGAATCCCACTTACCAGATTAGGCCGAGTCCCACTAGACAGACAGCATATGGGACTGCAGCACATCCAACCAATAACAGCTGCTCCGTTCTGCATGCGTGCAGCAATATTATCACACTAGTTAGGTCATAAATTGCTAACAACACTTTTATCGCAACTGTTCTAGTTGTATGTTCAACATTCCTTATAATGCAAATTGTGCACGGCAAGATCAATAAATCCTATCTGGATCCTGAAGATTTTAAAAAGATCTACTGCACATTCCAGACCTTATTGTCTTTTATGCCATAGAAAATATATACAAAAATTCTTTCTCAAAAACTTTTGTTGATACTGTTAATGATCCGTAGGAATTGCTTGAAATCTTAAAGTGCTATGTTTGTTCAGTAAGAAAAATCAGGAATTTGACCGTGGTGCATGGTGCAAATATTGCACCATAGCAAGGAGTTGAAATATACACAATAGTTTTTTGCATACTGGCACAATTTTGTCTGCAATATTTTTTGCATGCAAGGACACTCATCAGTCATCTCATGATTGCATGGCCCTATGACAAAGTATGCCTGGAAAAGGAGGGTATAAAAAAACTTACAAGGTAACCTTCTCACATGTATTAGTGTGGTCATACAGAGTAGTACTAACCAATGCCATATCACAAATGTAGCTAATAGAAGTGTGGTACAGGACAAAGAAGGTACTCTGAGTTGGCAGAGGAACCAAATTATCTGAATTCCAATCTTGTGACCCGAGTGAACCTATGCCTGAAATGAGATAGAACTTTGTTGTTCCAGAGATGAGTGAAATGGACCAAAAGCCTCTTGGGAGCAGCATTACAACTTAGGTAATGTGAGCTTCAGGGGGTCATGTCGTTGTAACCTGAAATAGACCTCTTGGGGGTCACACATACATTTTTAGGCATTCATTTCAGAGAAACATGTGTCTGCAGTAGGTATCACAATGTTGTATAGTTAAAAACTACCAATTAATGCAAAATTGGTCTTAGAAGTTAACCACAAGTAAAAAGAACATTATATCCTACACAGTTCAAAGTTAGATTCGATATATTGTTATACATCAGCACATATGAAGAGATTGTGACTACCCATGCATTTCAAACATGAGAATAATTTAATCGACAGGCAATTTTCTTAAGTACGTGTTTGTTACCAAAAACAGTCATAGTTGAAAATGTGTTTCATGGAGAAGAAGAAGAAGAAGAAGAAGAAGAAGAAGAAGAAGAAGAAGAAGAAGAAGAAG
>JABMIG010000176.1:129838-149904 GCA_013187285.1 Cyclotella cryptica
ACACATACTCTAGGCTGTTCTGTAGCTATCTGATTGTTTTGAATGATTCCTCACAAAAATTACAAATAGAGACATATCACCACACCATATGTTGTGTTTGGCCTCATTCTGCAAGCCAAAAATCAGTACTTTGCTTGCCTACCAACAGAGGTGGTAATGCTTCAAACTGCACAGAAAAGCTGCAGTTCCCAATGTCAATTGTACTGAAGCCACTGGTAGCAAGGCATTGTGTTCCACTTCATTGCAACCACAAGTGACCCTGAAACAGTAGCCATTGTAATGCAACAATCAGAAAAATGGCTCATGGTCTCAATTTAGTAGCCATCAGGTTATGCAACAATCAACAATACAATATATTTGATGCTTGTTATTCTTGTTCTAACTGATTTGTGATAAAATGTACCAACACAAGCAAATCTCCAAAACATGATGACTATGTACCCAGAACCAAATGCAAACAATGAAGTAATAGATCATCCGCCTATTCTATCTCTGTCAGCAATTCAGGAAATGGGACATGACTTGAATTTTCAAGAAGATCAAGCTGCCATAGCGCTTGTTGTTATGAATTGTGCTTCCACCAGGCAGAGCATGAAATTTTAGACTACAGTGTACTTGGGAACAAGACTATAGTCATCCAGCCACAAGACCTTGAGAAAAGATGACAACCTCATTGGATTAAACATCCTGTTTAATAGGACAAGTACTCAAAGGGAATATCACAATTTCCAGGTTGTGTAGGTAAATGATGCCTGCATGCCTGTTGCCTTTGATAGTGATCATCATGGTACAAAATTCCACAAAGGCAACCATATGATGTTATTCAAACCAAGCATTCTTCATAAATGCATACAACAGTGAGTATCAAGAAACAAATAGCAAAGACTCACAAGCAAAATCTTACTCATGTGACCACCAGAGTTTTCAACACCAACACTGAGAGATTTACAGGAAGAGCCTCTTAGACAACTGAGGACAGCTGCCATAATGGTTCCATTGATAACAGCAACAATGCAGTGGGATCAGTGTAATTTGAAGCAAATGTTTCTTTCTCTTCTTTTGTTCTTGCGCCTCTTCTTTATCCGGTTGTTCTCTTTCCCAGGGATCTGGTTTCTTGTATTGTCCAGTTTAGTGTATATGTTTTCAGGGTGATCGACCATATTTCTTCCCCACCATGGGTAGCCATATCTTGGACTAGCCATGGAAGTATTATCTACTCACTATGATAGCTTTCTGAATATTCAGTAATGCCATACCATATGAAGTACTTGGCAAATATATAATATATCTTCTGTTTTGACATCCCTCGACAGTTGTGTTTTATTTTAGGATCACTATATTGAGGTTGATTTCATGTGTCTCAGTCATGAGTGCACATCACACTGCTTTAATCATAAATGCATGTGGGTTTAGTGAATGTTGCCAAGTTTATTCATACTTGTCCAAATTTAGTTTTGTCTATGTTGTAAGACAAACCTTTGTGCAAACATCTTTGACAGAATGACCTATTTGAATACCGGACTGTGTTTCAAACATGAATACACATGGTCACAATAAAGGTTGACCTTGTTGCACATCGATCTTGAATGCTCAAGACTCATCTAAGTTGACTTCAATGTGCTTCAATCTTGAATGCACATGGATCTTCAAAATTCATTCTCACTGTGCTTCAATCTTGAACACACTTGCATCTGCAAAGTTTGACTACACTGTGCATTGGTCATGAACGCACATGGAGTGGTATCTGCATGTGATTCAATATTGAATACACAAGGAACCACACGACAGAAGACTTTGAACTCTTGAAAAAACTTCATTTTATTGAGTATGGGTAGCTTATTTCATGACTACTTTTGAAATCCTTAAAAAATATTTGTTTTCAAACATAAAAGAAAACCTGCTTAATTCAGACTCTTACAACCCTACGTGCTGTATGGGTTGTACTCTTTGCCTGCTGTGACAACATTGCTATCCAGCATCATGATTTTGATTGATCTATGTTCTCAATCAAGTTTGCACACTCTTGTGAAGCTAAACTTGTCGAATGTCAATGCTGAGGAATGCAGCAGTGGAGCTCTGAAGTAGTATAGTTGACAGCACAGACAAAAACAATAAAGTAAGACTGACTCACTGCCTTGGTAACAACTCTGGTTTTACTAGTATCTCATTGTAAGGGTGTCTATGACACAACGACAAAGACTTATCATTTAAGTTGATGGCATGGTTGCTTTCTATTGTCCAAGGATTTTTTGAAAAGGACATTGTTTGAAATGTATGAAACTTTGCACAGGCTATCAACATGTTCGTTTCATAGTCTCTCCTGTACAGTGGTCCTCCATTATCTTTGGCCATAGCCATTCCACTTGGGGACACAGTCTTCAGAAGGTTTTGTAGGTGCCATCATGGCGGCAACAGTAGCGTCAACAGTAGACATGATGATGCCCGGGGACTGCATATTGTTCTGATTGGTTTTTATATTTATGAACGAGTTCTATAATGAACGCGGGCTCCAAATGCCAGCTCCTGTGTTAAAGGGAAGTGAATTTCCACTTGGAGGGTAAAAACAAATTAAATAATTGGTGTGTGCACAAAAAGTCGCTCTCTAGCATGATTTCTTACACACATCAAAAAAATTATGGGTGAAAAATAGAGCGTCCATGTTTTTCATATTTGTTCTCGACCGACGCCAAATTTGTTAGTCATTTTATCTTTTTTGTCTGGCGACACCGGTCCGGCAAAGTGAACTAACAAATAAAAAACATTACACTAGCACATTTGATCAAATAAGGTTTCTTGCAAGTAGTTCAGAGTACTGAATTCCTACTGCAGAGCATTTTCTTCCAATTCTGGTGGTTAATTTTTTGTGGGCAAGGCTTTTGTGGTCTGTCCATCACCACAAGAGTTGGTTGCTGACAAATTTGGTCTGTAAACATGGACACACACAAAAAGAAATTTGCTAGTTTGAATTTGTTCGTGACTTCCACTCCGACAACTAACAAATTTGAAAGTTGGTTGCTAACAAATATGAAAAACATGGACACTCTAATGGGTGGGCAATGAGCGCTGACAAGCTGCCTTACGGTCATTAGGTCAAAAAATGTTGACTTGCTTCACTGTCAGACCCTTACCAGCCCTGGAGATTTTTTTCAGGGTCTATATTTTGGATGGGTTATGATCCCATGGTTGCGGATCTATATTTTTGTGCCCTTGGTGGCTGCGCGTAGCCCTAGGGTCTATATTTTTTGATCGCAGGGTCTATTTCTAGAGACTGTTTTCAAATTAATTAAGAAGAGAAGTATACGACTGGGAGCTGAACCCATGGACTTCAGTTTTCAAAGTGGATGCTTTACCAACTGAGCAATGCAATCAAAGACTCTGCAAAATTAGAGAAGGGCTGGTGAAGCTATTTGTGGAGTCATACTGTCGAAACTACTCATAATATATAGACCCCGGCCAACCTTCAAAAAAAGTAGACCTGGATTTATATCAGGTCAATATCCCCGGTCCAGAAATTTTACGGTGACACTGGTCACCATAATTTTGAAATTGAAGAAAAAGCTTACGAGAGTGCCCCAATTGTATGGCAAAGTGATCAGGCATTGAGTTCAGAAGCAATGCTATAGGGGGGTAACAATATTTCACTATGAAATAGTGATTAGGGATCCTTGTGTTACCCCCACCCCCCAAAACTATCAAATTTTGTCCTAAAATGCATCATTTCATGTATTAGTTGGTCTTAACCTTAAACTTACTGATCTATGTATAAGTCATTTTTGTTAGGCACCATACTAGTAATCTTATACATAGATCTGAATAATTCAGATAACGTACAAAAATAACTAGTAAATAGGTTGATTTGATGTATAATAATTACTTTTTACTAAAAACCTTAATCATTACAGTCCTCTCCTGGTTTTCTCTTTCTTGGTTCACATTGTTTTGCTTGTATTGAAGTAGTTCTGTCTGTAATCCCTTTCAGGCTAGAGGGGTCCCTCTGATGAAAAATCTCAAAGCACAATGCCTACCTCCTTTTTCCCTTCTTCTTGATGCATAAGATCACAAGACACATGGAACAGTAGATTGTAGTCTACACAATGCATTTTGGTGGACACTTCCGAGTTTTCTTTGGTGCATGTTCAGCAGGACCTTCATTCTCATTAGTCTGCTATTATTCATTACAATTTTCTCCTTTGCCTTGCTTCCACTAGATGTCAACCTTCCTGACCTTAAGTCAATGTAACTCCCTTGAGATTTTGGAATGTGAAACAATGTCTTGTCCAACCGAATCTTGTTCAGCTTGTCATCGTCAATGAATTTCTTTAACTTGTAACACCTGTTTGGAGTAATATGTTCCTTAGCATACTTGGCAGGCTCCTTCTGCCACTCGGAATTTGCAGTCTGTCTCCCAAATCAACATCTTCATCCACATCTTCTCCATCAACAGATGGAGCCCATGTAATATCAGACCCATCAGACAACTCATCCTCTGCTGTCTGAATACAATCCAGTTGCAGTTGAGGCTCATTGAACTCAAGAAATGGACTACCCTGAATATCATCTCTTGAAGATGGAATTGGGTTGCCACTGTTTAGAAGAATACCAGCCTCACATGGGGGAGAGTAAAGTAGAGAAAATTCATCCTGACCCACAGTGCTTTGAGCAGATAAAGTACTGCGGAGAACCCTAATTGTTGGAGTTTGAGTAGTTTGCCTTGGCATTTTGAGATTATAGCAATTGCGATGGATTGCATGTGATGCTTGGAGATTCTCTCTGTGCGTGATGAACCAGTGGAACCCGTGATTTGGATGACACAACAGAGGTCAGCTATCATGAATTTTCGAAGAGATGACAGCGGAATTCAACGATGCGATAAGCTGTTGGCTTTGTTAACATGATGATACTGTGAAAGCCCAGATTGCAATGCCAGCAAAATTAATTTTTGAGGAGATGACAGCAAAACGCAATGACATGATGAATTGTTGAAGAGGAGCCTACACTATCATGAGGGATCTGTGAAGAAGAGCACCATGGTGGTGATAAAATCTACCTACTAGATTTATGAGCAAGGTGCTCGAACTACACTAGCAGGCAAAGAGCAGTCCCAGATGTGGGTGTTTCGGTGGCTGTGCAAGTGGCCAAAGGCCAGACCATGTGGGGCCTCTAACAGGTCCCAAGGCTGCTAACAGCCCTGTGGGGCCGCTAGCAGGTCCCAAGGCTGCTAACAGGTCCCAAGGTCAGGGTATGGCCTAGGCCGTAATTGTACTTAGCTACACACCCTTGCAGCTACATCGGGGACCTACCCTGCATGCGTGGGGCGGTGCGCCAGGTGATATGCAGGTGGGTGGTGCTTTGTACTGTAATCTGCCAAGTTGGCAGATCCGCGATCCCAATAGAAGCGGAATTGCCCTTGGGCTTCTCGGCATCGGAGCCAGTGCAGTCGCATCCAGATCATTTTGATGCGTCGTTGGATGATGGTGTCATAGACGAAACCTGTGGCGGTGGAGTTGTCTGTTTGAATGGGTGTTTTTGGCTGTGTCCATCTCATTTCCACGAGAGCATTACGTAGTGGGATCAGTTCGCGTGCTGTGATGTATAAGGCTGCGAGTTCAGCTTCGGCAGCAGATGCCATGACGTACTTAATGATCTGGGAGATCGTGAGGACCAGCATGTTGTGCCGGGGAACTGGGTCGTTTTCTGCTAGGAAGATATGTGCCCCAGCCCTGCTACGTGATCCAGGTTCAGTTAGGTAGCTGGCATCTGAGTGTGCAGCGAGTACCATAGAGCTGGCACGGTATGTTATGCCATCGTTGGGGTATGTAGCTACATAGTCAAGGAGTTGGTGGACTGCTGCTGCTGTGTCCTGGGTCGCAGCTGTTTGTTGCGAGCTGATGGTGCTGAGTGCCACTAGCAGTTTGTTGTCCACGGCTCTGGCGTAATAGAGGAGGGAGCCCACAATGCCTTGTATACATTTGATGCCTGCAGCGTCTAGCGCTGGGCTGGTGTCGTTATCCGGGAGGAGCTGCTCCTTGGCACCATAAATGATTTTGCGGTGCTTATGTGGTGCATGCTGAGGTTGATGTGGTCGGGGATGGTCGTACTTCAGGAGCAGGGCGGAAATGTAGGTGTCCATGGTGAGGCGGCAGGTTTGTTTGTTGTAGTCCCAATTGATGTCAATGCCTGCAAATTTAGTGCCCGTTCAGTCAGTGGTGACTGTGTAATGCTGTAGTAGGGCCTGTAGGAGGTGCTCAGCATGTCGGCAGTCGGAGTATTGGATGCCAAAGTCATCGACAATGAGGACAAACATGACTGGTCGCCATTTATGTTGCCAAAGCCCGGGGGTGGTGGCACATTGGTAGTATCCGACCGTTTCCAAGCGTTGAGTGAGCAGGTCGTTGGCTAGTTTGCCGGCTTGTCTGAGGCCATAGACTCCTTTGGTGACTTGGAAGTAGACATACCCATTGTATGCAAAGTCGTGGAGGCTATACTCTTGGACAAAGTTGTCAGGAATATCGGAGAGTTTGATGCGGGCATACTCTGGTCTGTCGAGTGGTGTGCCAAGGTAGAAGTTGGAGATGTCGAAAGATGCAAAGCATGCAGTAGGCGTGGAAAGAACACTATTGAGAAGGAGTTTGACGGTTTCCAAGGAGCCCGTTTTGGTCCCACAGTCGCCAGGATACCGGATGCGGTCGCCGCCCAGGGTGATGCGTGTGCGGTAGGGGTCCGCTTTTTGTGGGCAGATTTCGCAGACCACACAGGTATAGGTGACATCGCCTTTGCGTTGATTCGGGATGTCCCGATACTGGATCGGCTTGAAGGTGTTTGTGCCTTCAATGCGCTTCTTGTGCTTATATTGCAGATGGTGGCCAATGCCTTGGCATAGGCGGCCCAATTCGTTTGGGTAGGATGCATCCCATGTAGCCTTGTGTTGGGGATGTCGGCGGAGCTGTTTGTGTTCCAGTAATTGACCTGTGTCCTGATCCGACACAGGCATGGCAGTGCCATTGGATTCCTCATCCGTTGACTCAGCTAAGGCCGCGAAGGAGTTACGGGAGGGGTCTATGGCCAGTAGGCGGGCATGTGTGCGGGCGGCGATGGGTTGGTCTACTGTTGTGTGGGTGCCTTGTCTGGTGTGCTCCGGTACTGTTTGCCAGGCGGTTGTTGGGGTTGGGTTCAGCGTGGTGTCTCTGATGGGCGAATCTGGCTGCACCCTTGGAGGTAGTGCTTGCACCCTTGGAGGTGTTGTGTCCGGGTGGGTCACGGTAGTGGCGTAGTGATGGAAGATATCACACAGTTTGTATATGGCCTGTAGTTGTGCCGTTGGGGATTTGGTGGCAAGTTGGAGTTGCTGAAGAGCAGCGATGATGTTGTCCTCAGCTGTCAGATCAGGGGTGGGTAGGTAGTGGTGTCTGAATTTGATGGCGTCCGTGATGGCCACCGAGCGTGATTCTTTGTTGAGTACCCGGTAGCAGCGATAGTGGTAAGTGCCGGTCCAATGTAAAACCCTTCATGACTGCGATAATCCCAGGAGCGTCGTGTGGTTGCTTTGCTGTGGATGAGTATGCGGCAACCCGCTGCGGTCCCAGTGGTGTGGCATCAAAGTTGAAAGGACCAAAAAGGTCTTCCCAAGCCGGGTTGCCGGGTTGCAGTGGCTGGCACGGAGGAGGTTCAGTGTGAGTTCTGCATGTGGGATGAGCAGGTCCCACCTGTCTGCTGGGAAGGAGGGAGCTGTACCCGCTAGGACGGCAAGGAAGTGGTCTTTAAATGTGCGTATAGCACGTTCAGCAGCATTGCAACGATGGACATGTGGTGGGACCAGTTGGAAGGTACAACCATGTGCGGTGATGGCCTGTCGGAAGGCGAGGCTGGCTTCATTATCCAGGATATGTACCACGGGCTTGCGGTTGGCATTGCACAAGCGCGCATGGATGTCCTGGTATGCGGCAATACCGTGGACATCATGCTTGTTGGAGAAGGGGCGGACTAGGATGGCATTCGTGTCAGCATGGAACGCAATCATAATATACTGGTTTCCACTGCACGCTCATGGGTGGAAGCGGCCCGTGTCGTCGGTGAATATTTTGTTTAGTGGGACGGTGAAGATGTCAATGTCATGCTGAGGTGATGCGGGGGAAGTCTGCTGATGGTACGTTGCGTGCGTGGTAGATCTGATGTGTTGCCGTGGTTGGGCCATGTGGCCCTGGATGGTTGCGTCAGCTGTTGGGCAATACTTGGCTACCAGTGTGTAGGTTAGTCCAGGCCATGAGTTGTAGAAGCCACGTTTGATGGCTTGCAGCCATGTGGATTTGACTGGGTATCCTGCGGTGGCGTGGAGGAAGGCAACCAGTGCTCGCGTTGTGGGCAGGTTGTGGGTGCGTAGGTGTGTATGTACGCGAGGGCAGGCAGGAGGTTTGGCTGTGTGGGTTGGTGAAAGCTTGTCGGCTGGGGGTGTCTTGAGGTGTGTTGCGGGTGGTCGTGTTCCAGGTGTTGGATCTAGAGTGATGCAGGGCCTTGCTACATGCAGAGCAATAGGGTCTTGAGGTGGCCTCAAGTTGATTTTCCATAGACGGGGAGCGTTTGTGTTGCAAGTACCACTGAGGATGGTGGTACCCTCTGGGTCTGTGACTGTGAGTGTGTTTGCCGTGAAGAGGGCTGTGCAACCTGCATCGCATAGTGTGCCGATGCCAACGTGGTTGTGTGTGAGGCCCGGGACAATGTGACCTTGCTGTGTACCTGGGGGTATGGTGGGCAGGTTGAGGGTCGCTGTGCCGGTAGAGTACAGTGGTTGGCCTGTAGCTGTCCGGATGGTGGTGCGTGGGGTGTGGGTGTTGATATTGGTCAGTGGGGCCTCTGCAAGGAAGTAGTGGCCAGTGGCACCTGTGTCAGCAATGGCCATGTCGGATTGGAGGAGTGGGCTACAGGATGATGCAGTAGTGGCAATATTATAGTTTGAAAATTGGTTAGTTACAATACTTAAAGCTGCTGCATCTACCGGCCCCTCCTGTCACTTGCTTTCCCAACCCTTGTTGACCATGCTGTCTCCCATCATGTTTGCACGTGTCGCTGTATCCTTATGCCCTTCTGCCTTGTTGGCGCATGTTGCACTGGAGTGTCCCTCTCGCTCCGTGTGTCCAGCAGTACCCGCCAGGCATTGTGGGTAGGGTTGTTGACGGGCGGGTAGTTGTGCACGTGCGTCGCGGTTGTTGCATAGCTGTTCCAGGTTGTGCAGATGCATGTTGTAACACCGCCAAGATGGTGTAGGCGGCCGTGAGGCTGGCCACACTTGTGGTGAGGGCAGTCACATTTGCTACGAGTGCCGCATTAGCCTCCGTCAGGGATTGTAGGGTGGTACATTCTGTTGTGGCGGCTGCTGCCAAGTTGTCCAGGTACCCATCCAGTCGAGCAAATGTCCCCTCCGTCAGGTGTACATCGTCTTCAGCAATTAGGGCGTTTGCAGTCAAGGGCGGCATGGCAGTTCCAGAGGCAAGGAGTTGACGCTTTGGGTGATGTGGGCGGCACGGTAGTGAGTTTTCCATGCTGTGCATGTTTTGTTCGCATGGGGTTTAGCTTCCCAGTCATCTGTTGGTCGAGGGAAGTGGTTCGAGGCTAGGATGGCGGTGGAGGCAATGGACAGGAGTTGGTCGTCTGACATGGGGAGGTTTGCATGTGCTAGTTTGCGTTGCGCTGCTTCGATCATGTTGATGTACTCGGGGATGCCGTCCGCAGTTCTGTAGAATCCCAACATGTCGGTTGGGAGGTTTACTAGCTCGCTGGGGTGGAGGCCACCACAGTTGTTGTCGAGGTGCAAGAGGAGTTGTTTTGCCGTGACGTGCGTGTAGAAAGATCGATCGTGGCGGAGGTCATGATACCAGATCTTGTCAACGGCGTCATGGATGAATTTCGCTGTTGCTTGTCCGGCCGCTTCGTAGGAGGCAAAGTCCCGGACCAGGATGGCATGTTTGGCCTCTCGGCGTGCCCGGACGACTGCAGTTGCCGCATCGTCGATGATGGGATATGCAGGCGGGCGTGACAGAGGCGGGAATTGTGCGCCCCAAGTGGCCGTGTACGAAGTGGTAGGCTTGATGAGGCCGATGAGGTTGTGTGTGCCGTCTTCATCGTACGGGATGTCAAGGAGGAGGGGATAGAGGACGTCGCGAAGCGCGGTGAGGTCGTCGTCACTGGGTTGGCCCGAGATGGGTTGAAAAGTCGTCGCTGCCATGGCGAAAACTGTGGTGATCTCTTCCGGTGTCATGGTGATGCAGCAGAAGAAGGTGGTAACCGGTGTGTGGTTAGAGGGTGCATTGCCGACGATGGTGTCGGAAGAGTAGTGAAGAAGTCTAAGTAGGTATGAAGAAGAGCACCATGGTGGTGATAAAATCTACCTACTAGATTTATGAGCAAGGTGCTCGAACTACACTAGCAGGCAAAGAGCAGTCCCAGATGTGGGTGTTTCGGTGGCTGTGCAAGTGGCCAAAGGCCAGACCATGTGGGGCCGCTTACAGGTCCCAAGGCTGCTAACAGCCCTGTGGGGCCGCTAGCAGGTCCCAAGGCTGCTAACAGGTCCCAAGGTCAGGGTATGGCCTAGGCCGTAATTGTACTTAGCTACAATCTGTCCATTGTCTTGATACGGAATCTGTATTGATAGATTGACAGAGTACTCACGAGTGCAGCAACGTGTCCTTAGTGAACCCATGCTAATATACTAACAAGAGTGCAGTAATAGTGGTTGTCTTGAGAGGGTGGCATGAACATGGCATGCTGTTCGCCAAAAAATATGCAATCAGATTATTGGCGCAAAAATTGAAAATTTATCTACAATCAATTTCAAGTAGGAATAAGTATTAAATCACCACAATTTGTGTAATTTCTCAATTGACTTTTTTCAATCTGCATCCAGTAAATTGGGCAATACTGAAAACTGAATAACCCTGATGGAGCGGAAGCTTCCTGAGACATATTGAAGCAATTCTTAAGCCTTGGATTGGGGTGTTCAGTCAGTTTTTGGTGACTAATAGGTCGGTCAAATAGGCAATTTTAAGTTCTAACACCAACTAGTCTACCTTTTGAGGGCTGAATAGGCAATGAGTCAAAACATGCTATTTCATGTATTTGTCAGTTTTAGCAGGACCGGGGATATAGACCCCGAGCAGATCAAAAATTGTGGGGGTCTATATCCCCTGTCCAGAAATTTTACGGTGACGCTGGTCACCATAACTTTGAAATTGAAGAAAAAGCTTATGAGAGTGCCCCAATTGTATGACAAAGTGATCAGACATTGAGTTCAGAAGCAATGCTATTGGGGGGTAACAATATTTCACTATAAAATAGTGATTAGGGATCCTTAGTGTTACCCCCCCCCCCCCAAAAAAAATATCAAATTTGTCCAAAAATGTGCTATTTCATGTATTGGTTGGTCTTAACTTTAAACCATAATAATGAGGTTGAGGGAAATGCTTTATTTATAATGAGCTGTTAAGATTGTTTTGATAAAAGGCAACTAAGAAGTCCATTATAATATCTTAAGCAGACTACGATCACAGAACAATCAATCGAAAACCAATAACACAAAAATCATAACTTGTCTCTAGAGGGGAGAGATGATGCTGCGTGTTGAGTGACGAAGCTTGTTGAGCAAGTAAGATACAATACACATGTTGTAAGGCGGGACCGCTTTTTTCGCTCATGTGACCTTCTCAAAAATAGTCTTTTTTCTTGTTTAAAGCTTATTTCTCACAGAAAGCCAATTTCTCAAAAATAGCACTATAAATCAGACTATCGGCAAGAATTAAGCCTTCTGCAAAAAATAAGACTATTTTCGAAACATAAACCTATTCTCGACACTTACATGAGTGAGTACTATTCACGCATGAACAAGCCTCTTATTTTCAAAAGATAAGCCTTCTGCAAAAAATAAGACTATCTGAAGAAATAAGACTATTTTCGAAACTTGAAAATAGTCTCATATCTCGCCAATAGGCATATTGCTCGCCGATAGACTTATTTCTCACCAAGAGTGTTATTTCTCGCAGATAGTCTTATTTCAAAAAGAAATGTATTAGGCCTTTTGTTTCACCGTAATGGTAATATAAATGTACATGTCTTAAAATATATATAAATTCGGCGTGACTTGATTCACCCAGATACAGCTATCCATAAAAAATGGGGACCCACTTTTTGGTGTTGATTACAAAGTAGTGTTCTAATGCTAACATATTATTTGACAGATTATTAAAGCTTTCTGTAGTTTCAATTTAATTTAATTGTTAGTTTCCCTCAACCTCAGGGTGTGTGCGTAGGCAGAAAAAAATCATACCCTACCCATAAAATCGTACCCCGCAATGGGTTATGAGTGTGTGATTATGGGGGGTATGATTTTTTTCGATTGCACATGTTCGACTCCAACTGTGCAATAGAAAAATATCATACCCCAAGAGTCATACCCCCCCTCCCACCGAATCTTTACGCGTCTTCTCTCACAGTGTCCAGATCATCATTTCCACGATCACTCATGAGGGGTATGATACGATGGGTATGATTCTTCTTTTCTGCCTACGCACAAGGGTACACACCCCTGTGACGGCCAGACGCTTTCAGGGTACAATTTTTCTGGGGTAGGGTATGATTTTTTTCATCCTACGCACACACTCTCAATATAGGTAGACACCCCAGGGCTGCACGCGAATTTTCAATTTTTGCGTCTCTGGGGTCTGTCTATACCGGAGATCAGAACCCATATCCCAGTTCCTTTTAACCGTGAACTATTTCACCGTTAGAAAAATGATATTACCTGTTTTTCTAGCGGTGAACTAGTTCACCGTTAGAAAAATACTAATTCCTGAGCCTTGAATATCTTGTACAACTTTTTGAAATTTTTTATTGGCCTAGCTTTCACTTGTAAAATTGATGTGAATGAGGCTTAAGTATTTTTTAGTAGTTTTGATGCCAAACCGAAATTACCTCTGGGGGGCAAATAATACGTTTTATTGGTATGTACGCTCTAATATTTTATTTGAAATTACTCATTCACGCGTTGAAAAATATTATTTGTCTGACTATCGTACCTACAGTACGATAGATTTGCATCACATTTTGTCACGTGGCGAACATATACTAATTCATTTTGAGGACATTGGCGATCCATGAACATGACTGGTTTTAGGGTACCTTTGATATTGAAGGGGAAAGCCAATCTCCAAAAAGAAAACTAATCATCCAAAAGAAAACCGGATACCTTATCATTTTCACAGAGGAATAGTTGTACACATTGGAAAAGCCAAAAGAAAACTAATTCTCCAAAAGAAAACCAATCCCCAATTAATTTGCCGACGTCAATAGATATATCCAATATTTAAGCCTTTGGGCAAGTTGGAGATTTTCTTGAGAAGGATTTCTCGAGATTTGATCGATTCTTTTCTGAGAATAGATCTAAACAAACCATAGTGTAGAACATTAAAACATAATTTAGGAATCATTGAAGCTCCTAGATTTTCTAGATAAGAAGTAGACTTTCTAAGCTAGATCTTGATTTCTGCACTAGCCATTTCATTTTTCGAAGTCATCCATACTAGATCTAACAAATTTTGAAAATCTATTTTAGGATTCGAACGAAATCTGTTTAGATACTATTATTCTAAGTTAGATTTTTCTTTAGTTTTCTATATTAGATGTAGATGGTATCCATTCTTACCTGCATGCCACCAATCAGTCGTGCATGCGACATATGCTATGATACACTGTACCGTACCATACCTTCCAATATTCACTGTATGGTACCAGTCAGAAATTATAATGAAGCATTATCACTATAATGAATCATTATCATGAGAATTTCTTATTCCTATGTAGTTTTGCCATAATTCTACGCCAAGAAAGTGAAACTACATATGTCAGCTATTCTTTTGCGCGTGCCTCTAGCAAGAAAAATGGTTTTCGGTAAGAAGATAGTCAAAAAATAACTGACATATTGCTCTACGTACAAAAAATACCAGATTCTACGAGGAATTATGATGAATCATTATGTTGGAGAAGGTGTGTAAGAGATCCAATGTGACAACCCCTTCCTCATGGATTGAGGTTACAGGAACTCGCATAAGCTCCATCGAGAGGTCCCAAAGGGATTTGCAGTGACGCATGTGAGCTACATGCATTATGTGCCTTCACAACAAGCGGTGAAAGATGGGCAATATAACTGACATTTTAGTTATTCATTATAATTTTTGACTGGTACAATATTGTATTATAACCCACCATACAATAACTTCTTGCTTTTACTCACGAGGAAACATGGATATCTTTTAGAAAATAATCTATTTTCCTGGTGTTCCCTGAACCCCTACAGGAGGCACTATTAGGATTAAGATGGAGAAAGCGGTAGTAATAGTGAACTATTCCGGCCCAACCTTACAGTCAACGGTACCGTACCCGAAGTTCTATTTTTAGGTGTAGTTTGGGTACGGGTATGTGAATCTCCGTCCTTACAACCGGAAAGTTCGCCCGAACTTGAAGGGTAACTTTCGGCACTGCTATCAAAAATATAGTTGTGGTTATAGTTGCAAGAGCTCAACTATAACTCTCCCTACAGGTGCCTATAGTTGACTTATAGGATAGAAATCACAACTATAGGTCCCTCAACTATAACTACAACTATAAGCTGAGAAACCTCTCTCTCCAACAAATGGTATATTTATTGATTCCAAAGTATATATCCAAGGATTTTCTGTCATTGAAGAAATGCTCACAATACTTTTATTATAATAAATGCTTGTGGGGCTTATTTATTTTATATAACTGGCAAAATAGAGAAAGAACTAGACCCTGAAAAAGTACCCTCTAGAGTCTTGTGTCATCATTTGTTGTCAATTGGGCGGAAAATTCTTCAGGCAGTCTGTGACATCAAACACCTGAAATTTCACCCACATTATTTTTTGTCTGCAACAGGGACCATTTCACTTGCAACATGGATATTATGTTGCTCATGAGGGGAGAAGGGTTTGCTGACAGGAGGAATGAAGCTTGCACTGGAGACAAATAATGTGGTTGGGGATAGTCAATTTGCTCTCCGCTGTGTGATGTTTTGCGGGATCCGCTGTGAGTATTTTACAGGCTCCGCTGCTAGTATTTTGCGGCCTCCGCTGAGAGTATTTTGCAGTCTCCGCTGTGAGTTGTTTTTAACAGTCTCCGCTGCGAGTTGTTTTTAACAGTCTCCGCTGCGGGTTGTTTTTAACAGTGTCCGCTGCGAGTTGTTTTTAACAGTCTCCGCTGCGAGTTGTTTTTAACAGTCTCCACTTTGAGTTGAGTTTTTAACTGTTTTTAACAGTCTCCGCTGCGTGTTTTTAACAGTCTCCACTGCGTGTTTTTAACAGTCTCCGCTGCGTGTTTTTAACAGTCTCCGCTGCGAGTTTTTCACAGACTCCGCTGCCAGTTGTAACAGTCTCCGCTGCCAGTTTTTAACAGGCTCCGCTGCCAGTTTTTAACAGTCTCCGCTGCCAGTTTTTAACAGTCTCTGCTGCGAGTTTTTAACATTCTCTGCTGCGAGTTTTTAACAGTCTCTTCTGCAAGTTTTTAACAGTCTGTGTTGCGTGTTTTTAACAGTCTCTGCTGCGTGTTTTTAACAGTCTGGGCTGCGTGTTTTTAACAGTCCTGCTTTTTGCTCTTGCCTCTGAGGTAAGCTTTTTGATGGCCTCTGCAGTATGATTTGCTCCTTTGCCTCTGAAAGAAGCTTTTTGCCTTTGCTCCTAGGTAAGCATTTGCTCTTTGTGTCTAAGGTAAAATTTTCACGCTTATCTCCTAAGTAACCTTTTTCCTCATGCTTTGCTGTATAATTTTTGCTCTTGTCTCCAAAGCAAGACATTCCCTATTCCGTCCGAGGTAAGCTTTTCACTAAATCACCACTGAGGTAATACTTTTCTTGTACCACTTTGGTACACTTTTTGTTCTTGCTTGTCTAGGTAAGCTCTTTGTTCTGGCATTTGGCAGTGAGCGTTTGCTGTTACCTTCGACATAAGCTTTCTGTTGTTGCTTTCAAGGTAGGCTTGATTGCTTTCCATTGCCGGTGGTACCCTTTATACATTTGCCTTGAAAGTAAGAATTTTGCTGTTGCCTCCAAGGTAAGTTGATTGTTGTTGCCTCTGAGGTGATTTTTGCAGTTGCCTCCGGGGTAAACTTCTTGCCCTTGTATGTTTCTAAGATATGGTATTTAGGTGTGTTTGGTAGTAATATGTTTGCTTTCACCCATAACTGATGGTGACAGTTTGACTTTTTCTGTTGGGGAGATGTCCTGTCATTTTGCAAGCGGAGCAGTGTCTGTGTTTGTTTTGCAGGATAACTTGAACCCTACCACGCAACTTTGTCTTTGTCACTTGGTTGGACAGCACGGCCTCACCGACGTGATCTCTGGCCCTGACCACTCAGGCATTGTCAGTAAGACGCACAGGGGGACAGTTTTTCCTAGAAGGAACACAACACGAACCGGGGGGAGAATGGAGCTGAGGGTGACATTATCTTGGGTGTCTTGGACGGACGTAATTTTTGATAGCTAGCGGAGCAGTGTATTTGTTTGTTTTGCAGGATTACTTGAACCCTGCCATGCAACTTTGTCTTCACTTGGTTGGAGGTCACGCTCCTCACTGACTTGATCTCTGGCCCTGACCACTCAGGCATTGTCAGTAAGACGTACAGGGGACATTTTTTCTAGAAGCAACACGACACGAACCAGGGGGAGAATGGTAGCTGAGGGTGATATTATCTTGGGTGTCTTGGACGGACGTAATTTTTGATAGCTATTGGAGCAGTGTCTGTGTTTGTTTTGCAGGATTACATGAACTCCGCCACGCATTTTTGTCTTTGTCACTTGGTTGGACGTCACACTCCTAATCGACGTGATCTCTGGCCCTGACCACTCAGGCATTGTCAGTAAGACGCATAGGGGACAGTTTTTCCTAGAAGCAACATAACATGAACCAGGGGGAAAAAGGTAGCTGAGGGTGACATTATATTGGGTGTCTTGGAGGGCGTTATTTCTATAGCTAGCGGAGCAGTGTCTGTGTTTGCTTTGCAGGATTACTTGAACTCCGCCACGCAACTTTGTCTTTGTCGCTTGGTTAGATGTCAGGCTCCTCACTGACTTGATCTCTGGCCCTGACCACTCAGGCATTGTCAGTAAGACGTACAGGGGGGACATTTTTTCCTAGAAGCAACATGACACGAACCAGGGGGAGAATGGAGCTGAGGGTGACATTATCTTGGGTGTCTTGGAGGGATGTAATTAAGCGGAGCAGTGTCTGTGTTTGTTTTACAGGATTACTTGAACCCTGCCACGCAATTTTGTCTTTGTCGCTTGGTTGGATGTCACGCTCCTCACCGACGTGATCTCTGGCCCTGACCACTCAGGCATTGTCAGTAAGACGCATAGGGGACAGTTTTTCTCTAGAAGCAACACACAACACGAACCAGGGGTACAAAGGTAGCTGAGGGTGGCATTATCTTGGGTGTCTTGGAGGGACGTAATTTTTGATAGCAAGCGGAGCAGTGTATTTGTTTGTTTTGCAGGATTACTTGAACCCTGCCACGCAACTTTGTCTTTGTCGCTTGGTTGGACGCCACACTCCTCACCGACGTGATCTCTGGCCCTGACCACTCAGGCATTGTCAGTAAGACGTACAGTGGGGACAGTTTTTTCTTAGAAGCAACACGACACGAACCGGGGTGAGAATGGTAGCTGAGGGTGACATTATCTTGGGTGTCTTGGAGGGACGTTATTTTCTATAGCTAGTGCAGCAGTGTCTGTGTTTGTTTTGCAGGATTACTTGAACCCTGCCACGCAACTTTGTCTTTGTCGCTTGGTTGGATCGTCACGCTCCTCACCGACGATCTCTGGCCCTGACCACTCAGGCATTGTCAGTAAGACGCACAGGGGACAGTTTTTCCTAGAAGGAACACAACACGAACCAGGGGTAGAAAGGTAGCTGAGGGTGACATTATCTTGGGTGTCTTGGAGGGACATAATTTTTGATAGCTAGCAGAGCAGTGTCTGTGTTTGCTTTGCACGATTACTTGAACTCCACCACGCAACTTTGTCTTTGTTGCTTGGTTGGACGTCATGCTCCTAATCGACGTGATCTCTGGCCCTGACCACTCAGGCATTGTCAGTAAGACGTACAGGGGGGACATTTTTTCTAGAAGCAACACAACACAAACCAGGGGGAGAATGGTAGCTGAGGGTGACATTATCTTGGGTGTCTTGGATGGACGTAATTTTTGATAGCTATCGGAGCAGTGTCTGTGTTTGTTTTGCAGGATTACTTGAACCCTGCCACGCAACTTTGTCTTTCCTTACCAACGCTATATCTGGCCCTGACCACTCAGACATTGTCAGTTGGATGCAACAATCAACATTAAGGTATGGTATATTGCCTTTTGTTTGATATTACTTAAGCAATGTTGGCTGCTTGGTTGGATGCTGTACTACTGTTGTACCAAGCTGTACCTCTTTGTTGAGGATGGGATAGCAATTTACAAGTACATATGTGTCGGTGTTTGTGTTGCATTTGCTTCAACCGTCTTTGTGGCTTCATTGGACTCTGGTCCTTCCCGACATGAACTCTTGCCCTGATCACTCAGGTTCACTAGTAAAATGTACCGGGGGACAGTATTTCTAAAAGCTGCACCTCACAAATTTGAAAGGACATGTTTTGTTCACAAATTAGAAAGAACATGTTATTCTGTGGTGGTGTCTCATTGGATTTTGTCTCTGAATGCTGAGATGGTTGCAATTTACAATAAAGCAGTTGTGTTGAAAACGTACCGGGGACTAAAAGCTGCATCTCACAAATTTGAAAGGACATGTTTTGTTCACAAATTAGAAAGAACATGTTCTGTGGTGGTGTCTCATTGGATTTTGTCTCTGAATGCTGAGATGGTTGCAATTTACAATAAAGCAGTTGTGTTGGTGTCCTTAGTGACGTGAACTCTGCCCCTGATCACTCATGCATTACTAGTAAGACATACAGGAGGACAAAACCTTTCTATGATTTGTGATATTTCTGTTTGTGTGTATGTAGCAATACTCCTCTTGTTATTTGTCTATTAGTTCATATGCATTTGATGCATATTCTTTCAAATTAATTTAATATAAATTACTGGTTGAATGTTTTAAATGCTTTGTGTTCAATAAAACTTCCAGACATGATAATTCAATTCATCTGACTTATTCTACCAGTACCTTGATCGAAGTGTATCTGTCCTTGTCCATATTCATTAAAACGATGTGCCCAATCACCTCCCCTGCTGCCTCCATGTACAAAGAAATACTCCAGTGATTGCCTGGAACCTGTCACACTAGGCGGTCCAATACCCATATCATTTGCATGATTTACATGCTTCTGACAGACCTAGACTGATATTGCCAGTCAAGCAAGGCAAAAACATATTCAGTTTTTGGGAATGACCCTCCTCTACCAGGTAATGTTTCCATCGATGGCAATACAAACAAAATTTTATTCTCTATTGATTCCCCTTTTGTTGAATTGGTCATTGTGCTGACCAACTGACCAGGTTACTAATGACATAGAGTTGCACGAGAGATATGCTCTTACCATAGCTGCATACGATCCACTTGTTTCAAAGACCCTACGTGAATATTCTATGGACATTAGCTCAGAATTGATAGCACCAACAGCAAACTTTGAATGAATAATCTCAAGAAAGCTGTTGTTCAATTTTGAAACAACAATGTTGCAATCATTTTTGCATAGCAAAATTCACCAATGATTGGGAAATGGTCAATTATTGTGCCCTGCAACAGTACTGATCCACCTCTGTTAGGAGGTGAATATTTGTGGACTGCAACAGATTGTGTACCTGGTTTCACACTGTGTTTTGTGTATAAAATCCAATACCACTTAGGAGCTTGAAGAACTAGGCATGCTCCAGCTTTGTTAGGCAAGAGATATTGGTTCGATGCAGTGCAGAAAACAGGTCTTTTGTTTGATCAAGTGTAACCATTTGAACCACTTAGTCTTGTCATTTCATAACCTTTCTTGCCACAGAGGGAAGTATGTTGGTGTACAAGC
>JABMIG010000176.1:150492-324300 GCA_013187285.1 Cyclotella cryptica
AAAACCAGCCAGGTATTTCACATTTGCAAAAGAGGGCCATTGCCAGATTATTTGATTATTGTTGACCCTGAATCATGATTCATCTGATACTGCACTTTACTGATTTTTCCCATTTATGATCAGGGGGAGCTGATTGGTTTACAGTGGTGCTGATGATGTATTAAGGGTGCGTACAAAGTCAATAAATTGCAGCTTTACTTGTTCAGTTTGCAGAACCTGGGCATGAGTGAGACAACTAGGAGGCATGGCCTGGGGCCTCTCAATTTATTCATTATTGCCATTTTATTTCTGAGAGTGATAATGTACTAAAAGTTGCCTGCACTGAAATTCTTTGTGAAATAAGTTTTACTCTTAGTTATTTTTGTTGCCATTAGTTATAAAGTATGACCTTCTGTTGTTCCTCTACAACTAAGTGTATTATTAGAAAAACGAATTATTTATGGGTAATAAAAAATCTTTATTGTTTTTGATCGTTACGACCTTTAAATGGTGAACTAAATTATATGTTTTAAAATATATGGTCAACATTTATAGGTCACGCGAGTTTACCTGTTTTATTTTGTCTAAAGGCAAAAGCCAGCTCTCTACCACGTGGATTTAACCGGGCTTTACGCACTGTTGCACGCTCTGCTGATATGGGTATTATCGGAAGTTTGCAACCGATGTTGTAAATTCCTCGTGGGAATTCCCGCCATTTTTTATCTTTCTCAGTTGAGACGTGATGTCTCATTCCGCCGACCGATTGACAGTGAATGGATTTCAGATACTACGAGATTTATTATTAATTCCTTTTATGTAAAATAATTTACTTCAGTATATAACGTAGTATTTTTGCAACATAGGTTTGTGAGCTGTTGCACGATTTCATCGTGTGCAACCTAAAAACATCGTGTAGCCGGTTGCAAAAATCAAGGTACAAAAAACGGTCACACTCTAATTATCGCAAATACCACACAAAAGTTATTTACTATAGTAAAGGTATGTAATAGTTACATAAGTACAATTGCAACACAGTTGTTTTTGCACATAATATACTGCTTGTGCATCAAAGTTCCTTTTGAACAATTTTGCCCATACCCCAGATTTTGGCAAGAGCAATACTTGGGGGATGTAGCTTGGCAAAGAGAACAGAAGTCCCATCGTCATCCAATCCAATTCAATGACACTGGAGGGCCATGCATGTTTTGTGGATGTGATGAAGAAAGTAAAAGAACTTAACATTAGTAGTAAAACCTAATTTTGTAAGTGTCATCATGATTAAAAACAATGACTTAACAGTGTTGTGAGTGTTCTTACGTCTTGTTTGTTGACTAACAAAGTCTGTGTAATTAGTCATGCACACTCGAATGCACACATGGATATTCGAGAAGATACTTAGAGTTTGTTATGTTCATTGAAGTTGTTAAGGTAAGTTTCTATTTTAAGTGTGATAACTTTGAAAAAAATCCCTCAACATTTCATACATGGTTTCTTCATTACTTAAATGAAGTTTTTTATTTGTAGTATTACTTGAGAACTAAGTTACCATAATTTTGATTTTTCAAGCTTAAACCTACTTTTGTATATAATCAGCATCCAACATCCAATTAACAGCACACACCAAACTTTTGTAATTCTATTAGGCATGTTCTATCAGATACTGATTTCAGTAAATTTGACTTACGTCAGCCTGAGCAAAATAGGATTCTTATTGTGTATGGTTACTACTTCTGTAAGGTACGTTTTTTCTTGTGTGATATGTGAGCCAACAAATCCACCCAGTTCATGCACTTGCCTTGTACATCAATAACCACCATGGCACTTTTGCTGTTGTCACAGTCAATGTTCCTGATCTCAACACACAGACTTAGGTCGAGCAATTTTGGAGAAACCATCTTCATTCTCCCCACACAACAACAATATAGACAGCCAGAGTCAAAAGGTGACACAACGGTTAGATTCAATTTTTACATTTATTTTTACAGCAGCTTAGTATTTATTCTCTTCAAGTAAAAATAACCCCTTCACTATGGCACTGGTGTTCCGCAGGGAATTCATAACATTGAATCAAAGTAAGAGGTAAGCTGAACAATTGCAACTCCATTTTTTCTATTGAGAAGGTCAGTGGTAGAAGGATTGCAATCAGACCTTTGTTTGTCCTGCAAGAGACAGGCAATTTTTAGACTTTGGCAAAAAATATTGCCAGATGGAGTCGCCAGATGTCATCAAAAGATTTTTGACCGTTAGTCAACAGGTCATCACATGGGCCATCTGAGGTGGTCAACCAAAGTTGTCAGGGTCGCCAGGGTTGTTTTTGTCGGCACTTAGGTTGTCAGGTGTTGTCAGGTGGAGTCACATGGGTTGTCACAGAAGATCTGTTGGGTCATTAGTTAGGTTGTCAGTCATCATGGTCGCTCACGGAGTCGTACTTTTGTCACTTGCTCTCACTCACGGGATGAGTAGCTATTTGTGGAAGGTTGCCAAGTCATCAAGTGGGTCGCCAGTGTTGTCATAAGGAGTCATCACGAGATAGTCATGAGTCGTAACAGGGGTCATCAAAAGGTCGCCACCACAAGTCATCAGGGTCATCACAGGTCTTCACCGAAAGTTATCAGGTCATCAAAGTGTCATCACATGCAGTTGTCAGGGTTGTCAGATGGTTGTGAAAGGTAGTCACATGAGTAAAAATGCCAAAGTCATCAGTTTGGCTTGCCAAAACTTCCATGTGGCAAAGTTGCCTGTCTTGCTGATCTTCACCCTGTTTTCAGATGCAAGAAAGCTGGATATGCATCGAACCTACATTGCATGGTACTTGACGAAGGACATCAATCTCACCTAAGCCAGAAAGTATTTAAAAAATCTTGTTGTAGACTTTGCTGACTTTGTTTTTATGAGCTTAATACTACTGTATCAACTGATGAATGAGATACTAGTTATCTCATGCATAAAAACACAAATGATCATGGGAGAGATTGGCAGTGATTTGTGGCAGTTCCATGACTGGCTCATATTCAACTGCCCAAAGGAACTGTCCCATGGGAAGGTTCCTGAGAAGGAAATCCTCCATTGGATATTCAACCTAAGAAAACACCTACAATGTGTATGGTGGAGTTCTAGGAAGGAAAATCCTATTTGGATATGATTTCTGAAAAAAACTCATATCTTATGACTTTTGAGTCCTTCCTCTGTATCAAACAATGTGAAGGAGACTTATGGAGTTCCAGCTGGAAGCTCCAGATTCTTGGCCTATGTCAATCTCTTTAATTGACAAGTGGGACTGATCATATTATCAAGCTGTATATTAATATGAATGGCTGTATACAGTGTGATACAAGTGATAAAACCAGCCAAGTATTTCACATTTCATGAAAGAGGGCCATTCAGATTATTTGATTATTGTTGACCTGAATCATGATTCATCTGATACTGCACTTTACTGGATTTTTCCCATTTATGATCAGGGGGAGCTGATTGGTTTACAGTGGGTGCTGATGATGTATTAAGGGTGCGACAAAGTCAATAAATTGCCGTTTACTTGTTCAGTTTGCTAGAACCTGGGCATGAGTGAGACAACTAGGAGCATGGCTGGGGCCTCTCAATTTATTCATTTTTACCATTTTATTTCTGAGAGAGTGATAAGTAATAATGTACTAAAGTTGCCTGCACTGAAATTTTGTGAAATAAGTTTTACTCTTAGTTATTTTTGTTGCCATTAGTTATAAAGTATGACCTTCTGTTGTTCCTCTCCAACTAAGTGTATTATTATGAGAAAACGATTTATTTATGGGTAATAAAAAATCTTTATTGTATTGTGATCGTTACGACCTTTAAATGGTGAACTATATTATATGTTTTACAATATATGGTCGCATTCAACATTTATAGGTCACGCGAGTTTTACCTGATTTTATTTTGTCTTAAAGCAAAAGCGAGAGCTCGCACACGTGGATTTAACCGGTTGCACGCACTGTTGCACGCTCTGCTGATATGGGGTATTATCGGAAGTTTGCAACCGATGTTGTAAATTCCTCGTGGGAATTCCCGCCATTTTTATCTTTCTCAGTTGAGACGTGATGTCTCATTCCCGCGACCGATTGACAGTGAATGGATTTCGTATACTACGAGATTTATTATTAATTCCTTTTTATGTAAAATAATTTACTTCAGTATATAACGTAGTATTTTTGCAACATAGGTTTGTGAAGCTGTTGCACGATTTCATCGTGTGCAACCTAAAAACATCGTGTAGCCCGGTTGCAAAAAATCAAGGTACAAAAAAAACGGTCACACTCTATTTATCGCAATACCACACAAAAGTTATATACTATAGTAAAGGTATGTAATAGTTACATAAGTACAATTGCAACACAGTTGTTTTTGCACATAATATCTGCTTGTGCATCAAAGTTACTTTTGAACAATTTTGCAGATACCCCAGATTTTGGCAAGAGCAATACTTGGGGGGATGTAGCTTGGCAAAGAGAACAGAAGTCCCATCGTCATCCAATCCAATTCAATGAAACTGGAGGGCCATGCATGTATTGTGGATGTGATGAAGAAAGTAAAGAACTTAACATTAGTAGTAAAACCTAATTTTGTAAGTGTCATCATGATTAAAAACAATGACTTAACAATGTTGTGAGTGTTCTTATGTGTTGTTTGTTGACTAACAAAGTCTGTGTAATTAGTCATGCACACACGAATGCACACATGGATATTGCGAGAAGATACTTAGAGTTTGTTATGTTCATTGAAGTTGTTAAAGGTAAGTTTCTATTTTAAGTGTGATAACTTTGAAAAATCCTCAACATTTCATACATGGTTTCTTCATTACTTCAATGAAGTTTTTTATTTGTAGTATTACTTGAGAACTAACTTACCATAATTTTGATTTTTTCAAGCTTAAACCTACTTTTAGTATAATCTGCATCCAACATCCAATTAACAGCACACACCAAACTTTTGTAATTCTAGTAGGCATGTTCTATCAGATACTGATTTCAGTAAATTTGACTTACTTCAGCCTGAGCAAAAATAGGATTCTTATTGTGTATGGTTACTGCTTCTGTAAGGTACGTTTCTTTCTTGTGTGATATGTGAGCCAACAAATCCACCCAGTTCATGCACTTGCCTTGTACATCAATAACCACCATGGCACTTTTGCTGTTGTCACAGTCAATGTTCCTGATCTCAACACACAGACTTAATGTAGAGCAATTTTGGAGAAACCATCTTCATTCTCCCCACACAACAACAATATAGACAGCCAGAGGCAAAAGGTGACACAACGGTTAGATTCAATTTTTTACATTTATTTTTACAGCAGCTTAGTATTTATTCTCTTCAAGTAAAAAATAACCCCTTCACTATGGCACTGGTGTTCCGCAGGGAATTCATAACATTGAATCAAAGTAAGAGGTAAGCTGAACAATTGCAACTCCATTTTTTCTATTGAGAGAAGGTCAGTGGTAGAAGGATTGCAATCAGACCTTTGTTTGTCCTGCAAGAGACAGGCAATTTTCGACTTTGGCAAAAAATATTGCCAGATGGAGTCGTCAGATGTCATCAAAAGATTTTTGACGGTCGTCAACAGGTCATCACATGGGCCATCTGAGGTGGTCAACCAAAGTTGTCAGGGTTGTCAGGGTTGTTTTTGTTGGCACTTAGGTTGTCAGGTGTTGTCAGGTGGAGTCACATGGGTTGTCACAGAAGATCTGTTGGGTCATTAGTTAGGGTTGTCAGTCATCATGGTCGCCACGGAGTCGTACTTTTTGTCACTTGCTCTCACTCACGGGATGAGTAGCTATTTGTGGAAGGTTGCCAAGTCATCAAGTGGGTCGTCAGTGTTGTCATAAGGAGTCATCACGAGATAGTCATGAGTCGTAACAAGGGTCATCAAAAGGTCGTCACCACAAGTCATCAGGGTCATCAAAATGTCTTCACCGAAAGTTATCAAGTCATCAAAGTGTCATCACATGCAGTCGTCAGGGTTGTCAGATGGTTGTGAAAGGTAGTCACATGAGTAAAAAATGCCAAAGTTGTCAGTTTGGCTTGCCAAAACTTCCATGTGGCAAAGTTGCCTGTCTTGCTGATCTTCACCCTGTTTTCAGATGCAAGAGGCTTGAGGATATGCATCGGAACCTACATTGCATGGTACTTGACAAAGGACACTCACACAAAAAAAAAAAGGGGGTAAACCTTTTGTTTGGTTTTTTTTTTGTTTTTTTTTTTGTGTCTCTTGTCAATCTCTTTAATTGACAAGTGGGACTGATCATATTATCAAGCTGTATATTAATATGAATGGCTGTATACAGTGTGATACAAGTGATAAAACCAGCCAAGTATTTCACATTTCATGAAAGAGGGGCCATTCAGATTATTTGATTATTGTTGACCTGAATCATGATTCATCTGATACTGCACTTTACTGGATTTTTCCCATTTATGATCAGGGGGAGCTGATTGGTTTACAGTGGGTGCTGATGATGTATTAAGGGTGCGACAAAGTCAATAAATTGCCGTTTACTTGTTCAGTTTGCTAGAACCTGGGCATGAGTGAGACAACTAGGAGCATGGCTGGGGGCCTCTCAATTTATTCATTTTTACCATTTTATTTCTGAGAGAGTGATAAGTAATAATGTACTAAAGTTGCCTGCACTGAAATTTTGTGAAATAAGTTTTACTCTTAGTTATTTTTTGTTGCCATTAGTTATAAAGTATGACCTTCTGTTGTTCCTCTCCAACTAAGTGTATTATTATGAGAAAACGATTTATTTATGGGTAATAAAAAATCTTTATTGTATTGTGATCGTTACGACCTTTAAATGGTGAGCTAAATTATATGTTTTACAATATATGGTCGCATTCAACATTTATAGGTCACGCGAGTTTTACCTGATTTTATTTTGTCTTAAAGCAAAAGCGAGAGCTCGCACACGTGGATTTAACCGGTTGCACGCACTGTTGCACGCTCTGCTGATATGGGCGTATTATCGGAAGTTTGCAACCGATGTTGTAAATTCCTCGTGGGAATTCCCCGCCATTTTTATCTTTCTCAGTTGAGACGTGATGTCTCATTCCCGCGACCGATTGACAGTGAATGGATTTCGTATACTACGAGATTTATTATTAATTCCTTTTATGTAAAATAATTTACTTCAGTATATAACGTAGTATTTTTGCAACATAGGTTTGTGAAGCTGTTGCACGATTTCATCGTGTGCAACCTAAAAACATCGTGTAGCCCGGTTGCAAAAAATCAAGGTACAAAAAAACGGTCACACTCTATTTATCGCAATACCACACAAAAGTTATTTACTATAGTAAAGGTATGTAATAGTTACATAAGTACAATTGCAACACAGTTGTTTTTGCACATAATATACTGCTTGTGCATCAAAGTTCCTTTTGAACAATTTTGCAGATACCCCAGATTTTGGCAAGAGCAATACTTGGGGGGATGTAGCTTGGCAAAGAGAACAGAAGTCCCATCGTCATCCAATCCAATTCAATGACACTGGAGGGCCATGCATGTATTGTGGATGTGATGAAGAAAGTAAAGAACTTAACATTAGTAGTAAAACCTAATTTTGTAAGTGTCATCATGATTAAAAACAATGACTTAACAGTGTTGTGAGTGTTCTTACGTCTTGTTTGTTGACTAACAAAGTCTGTGTAATTAGTCATGCACACACGAATGCACACATGGATATTGCGAGAAGATACTTAGAGTTTGTTATGTTCATTGAAGTTGTTAAAGGTAAGTTTCTATTTTAAGTGTGATAACTTTGAAAAATCCTCAACATTTCATACATGGTTTCTTCATTACTTAAATGAAGTTTTTTATTTGTAGTATTACTTGAGAACTAACGTACCATAATTTTGATTTTTTCAAGCTTAAACCTACTTTTTGTATAATCTGCATCCAACATCCAATTAACAGCACACACCAAACTTTTGTAATTCTAGTAGGCATGTTCTATCAGATACTGATTTCAGTAAATTTGACTTACGTCAGCCTGAGCAAAAATAGGATTCTTATTGTGTATGGTTACTACTTCTGTAAGGTACGTTTTTTCTTGTGTGATATGTGAGCCAACAAATCCACCCAGTTCATGCACTTGCCTTGTACATCAATAACCACCATGGCACTTTTGCTGTTGTCACAGTCAATGTTCCTGATCTCAATACACAGACTTAACGTAGAGCAATTTTGGAGAAACCATCTTCATTCTCCCCACACAACAACAATATAGACAGCCAGAGGCAAAAGGTGACACAACGGTTAGATTCAATTTTTACATTTATTTTTACAGCAGCTTAGTATTTATTCTCTTCAAGTAAAAATAACCCCTTCACTATGGCACTGGTGTTCCGAGGGAATTCATAACATTGAATCAAAGTAAGAGGTAAGCTGAACAATTGCAACTCCATTTTTTCTATTGAGAGAAGGTCAGTGGTAGAAGGATTGCAATCAGACCTTTGTTTGTCCTGCAAGAGACAGGCAATTTTCGACTTTGGCAAAAAATATTGCCAGATGGAGTCGTCAGATGTCATCAAAAGATTTTTGACGGTCGTCAACAGGTCATCACATGGGCCATCTGAGGTGGTCAACCAAAGTTGTCAGGGTCGTCAGGGTTGTTTTTTGTCGGCACTTAGGTTGTCAGGTGTTGTCAGGTGGAGTCACATGGGTTGTCACAGAAGATCTGTTGGGTCATTAGTTAGGGTTGTCAGTCATCATGGTCGTCACGGAGTCGTACTTTTTGTCACTTGCTCTCACTCACGGGATGAGTAGCTATTTGTGGAAGGTTGCCAAGTCATCAAGTGGGTCGTCAGTGTTGTCATAAGGAGTCATCACGAGATAGTCATGAGTCGTAACAGGGGTCATCAAAAGGTCGTCACCACAAGTCATCAGGGTCATCAACAGGTCTTCACCGAAAGTTATCAGGTCATCAAAGTGTCATCACATGCAGTTGTCAGGGTTGTCAGATGGTTGTGAAAGGTAGTCACATGAGTAAAAATGCCAAAGTCATCAGTTTGGCTTGCCAAAAACTTCCATGTGGCAAAGTTGCCTGTCTTGCTGATCTTCACCCTGTTTTCAGATGCAAGAGGCTTGCAGATATGCATCGGAACCTACATTGCATGGTACTTGACGAAGGACACTCAATCTCTGACCTAAGCCAGAAAGTATTTAAAAAATCTTGTTGTAGACTTTGCTGACTTTGTTTTTATGAGCTTAATACTACTGTACAACTGATGAATGAGATACTAGTTATCTCATGCATAAAAAACACAAATGATCATGGGAGAGATTGGCAGTGATTTGTGGCAGTTCCATGACTGGCTCATATTCAACTGCCCAAAGGAACTGTCCCATGGGAAGGTTCCTGAGAAGGAAATCCTCCATTGGATATTCAACCTAAGAAAACACCTACAATGTGTATGGTGGAGTTCTAGGAAGGAAAATCCTATTTGGATATGATTTCTGAAAAACTCATATCTTATGACTTTTGAGTCCTTCCTCTGTATCAAACAATGTGAAGGAGACTTATGGAGTTCCAGCTGGAAGCTCCAGATTCTTGGCCTATGTCAATCTCTTTAATTGACAAGTGGGACTGATCATATTATCAAGCTGTATATTAATATGAATGGCTGTATACAGTGTGATACAAGTGATAAAACCAGCCAAGTATTTCACATTTCATGAAAGAGGGGCCATTCAGATTATTTGATTATTGTTGACCTGAATCATGATTCATCTGATACTGCACTTTACTGGATTTTTCCCATTTATGATCAGGGGGAGCTGATTGGTTTACAGTGGGTGCTGATGATGTATTAAGGGTGCGACAAAGTCAATAAATTGCCGTTTACTTGTTCAGTTTGCTAGAACCTGGGCATGAGTGAGACAACTAGGAGCATGGCTGGGGCCTCTCAATTTATTCATTTTTACCATTTTATTTCTGAGAGAGTGATAAGTAATAATGTACTAAAGTTGCCTGCACTGAAATTTTGTGAAATAAGTTTTACTCTTAGTTATTTTTTGTTGCCATTAGTTATAAAGTATGACCTTCTGTTGTTCCTCTCCAACTAAGTGTATTATTATGAGAAAACGATTTATTTATGGGTAATAAAAAATCTTTATTGTATTGTGATCGTTACGACCTTTAAATGGTGAACTATATTATATGTTTTACAATATATGGTCGCATTCAACATTTATAGGTCACGCGAGTTTTACCTGATTTTATTTTGTCTTAAAGCAAAAGCGAGAGCTCGCACACGTGGATTTAACCGGTTGCACGCACTGTTGCACGCTCTGCTGATATGGGCGTATTATCGGAAGTTTGCAACCGATGTTGTAAATTCCTCGTGGGAATTCCCCGCCATTTTTTATCTTTCTCAGTTGAGACGTGATGTCTCATTCCCGCGACCGATTGACAGTGAATGGATTTCGTATACTACGAGATTTATTATTAATTCCTTTTTATGTAAAATAATTTACTTCAGTATATAACGTAGTATTTTTGCAACATAGGTTTGTGAAGCTGTTGCACGATTTCATCGTGTGCAACCTAAAAACATCGTGTAGCCCGGTTGCAAAAAATCAAGGTACAAAAAAACGGTCACACTCTATTTATCGCAATACCACACAAAAGTTATTTACTATAGTAAAGGTATGTAATAGTTACATAAGTACAATTGCAACACAGTTGTTTTTGCACATAATATACTGCTTGTGCATCAAAGTTCCTTTTGAACAATTTTGCAGATACCCCAGATTTTGGCAAGAGCAATACTTGGGGGATGTAGCTTGGCAAAGAGAACAGAAGTCCCATCGTCATCCAATCCAATTCAATGACACTGGAGGGCCATGCATGTATTGTGGATGTGATGAAGAAAGTAAAGAACTTAACATTAGTAGTAAAACCTAATTTTGTAAGTGTCATCATGATTAAAAACAATGACTTAACAGTGTTGTGAGTGTTCTTACGTCTTGTTTGTTGACTAACAAAGTCTGTGTAATTAGTCATGCACACACGAATGCACACATGGATATTGCGAGAAGATACTTAGAGTTTGTTATGTTCATTGAAGTTGTTAAAGGTAAGTTTCTATTTTAAGTGTGATAACTTTGAAAAATCCTCAACATTTCATACATGGTTTCTTCATTACTTAAATGAAGTTTTTTATTTGTAGTATTACTTGAGAACTAACGTACCATAATTTTGATTTTTTCAAGCTTAAACCTACTTTTTGTATAATCTGCATCCAACATCCAATTAACAGCACACACCAAACTTTTGTAATTCTAGTAGGCATGTTCTATCAGATACTGATTTCAGTAAATTTGACTTACGTCAGCCTGAGCAAAAATAGGATTCTTATTGTGTATGGTTACTACTTCTGTAAGGTACGTTTTTTTCTTGTGTGATATGTGAGCCAACAAATCCACCCAGTTCATGCACTTGCCTTGTACATCAATAACCACCATGGCACTTTTGCTGTTGTCACAGTCAATGTTCCTGATCTCAATACACAGACTTAACGTAGAGCAATTTTGGAGAAACCATCTTCATTCTCCCCACACAACAACAATATAGACAGCCAGAGGCAAAAGGTGACACAACGGTTAGATTCAATTTTTACATTTATTTTTACAGCAGCTTAGTATTTATTCTCTTCAAGTAAAAATAACCCCTTCACTATGGCACTGGTGTTCCGCAGGGAATTCATAACATTGAATCAAAGTAAGAGGTAAGCTGAACAATTGCAACTCCATTTTTTCTATTGAGAGAAGGTCAGTGGTAGAAGGATTGCAATCAGACCTTTGTTTGTCCTGCAAGAGACAGGCAATTTTCGACTTTGGCAAAAATATTGCCAGATGGAGTCGCCAGATGTCATCAAAAGATTTTTGACGGTCGTCAACAGGTCATCACATGGGCCATCTGAGGTGGTCAACCAAAGTTGTCAGGGTCGTCAGGGTTGTTTTTTGTCGGCACTTAGGTTGTCAGGTGTTGTCAGGTGGAGTCACATGGGTTGTCACAGAAGATCTGTTGGGTCATTAGTTAGGGTTGTCAGTCATCATGGTCGCCACGGAGTCGTACTTTTGTCACTTGCTCTCACTCACGGGATGAGTAGCTATTTGTGGAAGGTTGCCAAGTCATCAAGTGGGTCGTCAGTGTTGTCATAAGGAGTCATCACGAGATAGTCATGAGTCGTAACAGGGGTCATCAAAAGGTCGTCACCACAAGTCATCAGGGTCATCAACAGGTCTTCACCGAAAGTTATCAGGTCATCAAAGTGTCATCACATGCAGTTGTCAGGGTTGTCAGATGGTTGTGAAAGGTAGTCACATGAGTAAAAATGCCAAAGTCATCAGTTTGGCTTGCCAAAACTTCCATGTGGCAAAGTTGCCTGTCTTGCTGATCTTCACCCTGTTTTCAGATGCAAGAGGCTTGCGGATATGCATCGGAACCTACATTGCATGGTACTTGATGAAGGACACTCAATCTCTGACCTAAGCCAGAAAGTATTTAAAAAATCTTGTTGTAGACTTTGCTGACTTTGTTTTTATGAGCTTAATACTACTGTACAACTGATGAATGAGATACTAGTTATCTCATGCATAAAAAACACAAATGATCATGGGAGAGATTGGCAGTGATTTGTGGCAGTTCCATGACTGGCTCATATTCAACTGCCCAAAGGAACTGTCCCATGGGAAGGTTCCTGAGAAGGAAATCCTCCATTGGATATTCAACCTAAGAAAACACCTACAATGTGTATGGTGGAGTTCTAGGAAGGAAAATCCTATTTGGATATGATTTCTGAAAAACTCATATCTTATGACTTTTGAGTCCTTCCTCTGTATCAAACAATGTGAAGGAGACTTATGGAGTTCCAGCTGGAAGCTCCAGATTCTTGGCCTATGTCAATCTCTTTAATTGACAAGTGGGACTGATCATATTATCAAGCTGTATATTAATATGAATGGCTGTATACAGTGTGATACAAGTGATAAAACCAGCCAAGTATTTCACATTTCATGAAAGAGGGGCCATTCAGATTATTTGATTATTGTTGACCTGAATCATGATTCATCTGATACTGCACTTTACTGGATTTTTCCCATTTATGATCAGGGGGAGCTGATTGGTTTACAGTGGGTGCTGATGATGTATTAAGGGTGCGACAAAGTCAATAAATTGCCGTTTACTTGTTCAGTTTGCTAGAACCTGGGCATGAGTGAGACAACTAGGAGCATGGCTGGGGGCCTCTCAATTTATTCATTTTTACCATTTTATTTCTGAGAGAGTGATAAGTAATAATGTACTAAAGTTGCCTGCACTGAAATTTTGTGAAATAAGTTTTACTCTTAGTTATTTTTGTTGCCATTAGTTATAAAGTATGACCTTCTGTTGTTCCTCTCCAACTAAGTGTATTATTATGAGAAAACGATTTATTTATGGGTAATAAAAAATCTTTATTGTATTGTGATCGTTACGACCTTTAAATGGTGAACTATATTATATGTTTTACAATATATGGTCGCATTCAACATTTATAGGTCACGCGAGTTTTACCTGATTTTATTTTGTCTTAAAGCAAAAGCGAGAGCTCGCACACGTGGATTTAACCGGGTTGCACGCACTGTTGCACGCTCTGCTGATATGGGCGTATTATCGGAAGTTTGCAACCGATGTTGTAAATTCCTCGTGGGAATTCCCCGCCATTTTTATCTTTCTCAGTTGAGACGTGATGTCTCATTCCCGCGACCGATTGACAGTGAATGGATTTCGTATACTACGAGATTTATTATTAATTCCTTTTATGTAAAATAATTTACTTCAGTATATAACGTAGTATTTTTGCAACATAGGTTTGTGAAGCTGTTGCACGATTTCATCGTGTGCAACCTAAAAACATCGTGTAGCCCGGTTGCAAAAAATCAAGGTACAAAAAAACGGTCACACTCTATTTATCGCAATACCACACAAAAGTTATTTACTATAGTAAAGGTATGTAATAGTTACATAAGTACAATTGCAACACAGTTGTTTTTGCACATAATATACTGCTTGTGCATCAAAGTTCCTTTTGAACAATTTTGCAGATACCCCAGATTTTGGCAAGAGCAATACTTGGGGGGATGTAGCTTGGCAAAGAGAACAGAAGTCCCATCGTCATCCAATCCAATTCAATGACACTGGAGGGCCATGCATGTATTGTGGATGTGATGAAGAAAGTAAAGAACTTAACATTAGTAGTAAAACCTAATTTTGTAAGTGTCATCATGATTAAAAACAATGACTTAACAGTGTTGTGAGTGTTCTTACGTCTTGTTTGTTGACTAACAAAGTCTGTGTAATTAGTCATGCACACACGAATGCACACATGGATATTGCGAGAAGATACTTAGAGTTTGTTATGTTCATTGAAGTTGTTAAAGGTAAGTTTCTATTTTAAGTGTGATAACTTTGAAAAATCCTCAACATTTCATACATGGTTTCTTCATTACTTAAATGAAGTTTTTTATTTGTAGTATTACTTGAGAACTAACGTACCATAATTTTGATTTTTTCAAGCTTAAACCTACTTTTTGTATAATCTGCATCCAACATCCAATTAACAGCACACACCAAACTTTTGTAATTCTAGTAGGCATGTTCTATCAGATACTGATTTCAGTAAATTTGACTTACGTCAGCCTGAGCAAAAATAGGATTCTTATTGTGTATGGTTACTACTTCTGTAAGGTACGTTTTTTCTTGTGTGATATGTGAGCCAACAAATCCACCCAGTTCATGCACTTGCCTTGTACATCAATAACCACCATGGCACTTTTGCTGTTGTCACAGTCAATGTTCCTGATCTCAATACACAGACTTAACGTAGAGCAATTTTGGAGAAACCATCTTCATTCTCCCCACACAACAACAATATAGACAGCCAGAGGCAAAAGGTGACACAACGGTTAGATTCAATTTTTTACATTTATTTTTACAGCAGCTTAGTATTTATTCTCTTCAAGTAAAAAATAACCCCTTCACTATGGCACTGGTGTTCCGCAGGGAATTCATAACATTGAATCAAAGTAAGAGGTAAGCTGAACAATTGCAACTCCATTTTTCTATTGAGAGAAGGTCAGTGGTAGAAGGATTGCAATCAGACCTTTGTTTGTCCTGCAAGAGACAGGCAATTTTCGACTTTGGCAAAAATATTGCCAGATGGAGTCGTCAGATGTCATCAAAAGATTTTTGACGGTCGTCAACAGGTCATCACATGGGCCATCTGAGGTGGTCAACCAAAGTTGTCAGGGTCGTCAGGGTTGTTTTTGTCGGCACTTAGGTTGTCAGGTGTTGTCAGGTGGAGTCACATGGGTTGTCACAGAAGATCTGTTGGGTCATTAGTTAGGGTTGTCAGTCATCATGGTCGCCACGGAGTCGTACTTTTGTCACTTGCTCTCACTCACGGGATGAGTAGCTATTTGTGGAAGGTTGCCAAGTCATCAAGTGGGTCGCCAGTGTTGTCATAAGGAGTCATCACGAGATAGTCATGAGTCGTAACAGGGGTCATCAAAAGGTCGTCACCACAAGTCATCAGGGTCATCAACAGGTCTTCACCGAAAGTTATCAGGTCATCAAAGTGTCATCACATGCAGTTGTCAGGGTTGTCAGATGGTTGTGAAAGGTAGTCACATGAGTAAAAATGCCAAAGTCATCAGTTTGGCTTGCCAAAAACTTCCATGTGGCAAAGTTGCCTGTCTTGCTGATCTTCACCCTGTTTTCAGATGCAAGAGGCTTGCGGATATGCATCGGAACCTACATTGCATGGTACTTGATGAAGGACACTCAATCTCTGACCTAAGCCAGAAAGTATTTAAAAAATCTTGTTGTAGACTTTGCTGACTTTGTTTTTATGAGCTTAATACTACTGTACAACTGATGAATGAGATACTAGTTATCTCATGCATAAAAAACACAAATGATCATGGGAGAGATTGGCAGTGATTTGTGGCAGTTCCATGACTGGCTCATATTCAACTGCCCAAAGGAACTGTCCCATGGGAAGGTTCCTGAGAAGGAAATCCTCCATTGGATATTCAACCTAAGAAAACACCTACAATGTGTATGGTGGAGTTCTAGGAAGGAAAATCCTATTTGGATATGATTTCTGAAAACTCATATCTTATGACTTTTGAGTCCTTCCTCTGTATCAAACAATGTGAAGGAGACTTATGGAGTTCCAGCTGGAAGCTCCAGATTCTTGGCCTATGTCAATCTCTTTAATTGACAAGTGGGACTGATCATATTATCAAGCTGTATATTAATATGAATGGCTGTATACAGTGTGATACAAGTGATAAAACCAGCCAAGTATTTCACATTTCATGAAAGAGGGGCCATTCAGATTATTTGATTATTGTTGACCTGAATCATGATTCATCTGATACTGCACTTTACTGGATTTTTCCCATTTATGATCAGGGGGAGCTGATTGGTTTACAGTGGGTGCTGATGATGTATTAAGGGTGCGACAAAGTCAATAAATTGCCGTTTACTTGTTCAGTTTGCTAGAACCTGGGCATGAGTGAGACAACTAGGAGCATGGCTGGGGGCCTCTCAATTTATTCATTTTTACCATTTTATTTCTGAGAGAGTGATAAGTAATAATGTACTAAAGTTGCCTGCACTGAAATTTTGTGAAATAAGTTTTACTCTTAGTTATTTTTTGTTGCCATTAGTTATAAAGTATGACCTTCTGTTGTTCCTCTCCAACTAAGTGTATTATTATGAGAAAACGATTTATTTATGGGTAATAAAAAATCTTTATTGTATTGTGATCGTTACGACCTTTAAATGGTGAACTATATTATATGTTTTACAATATATGGTCGCATTCAACATTTATAGGTCACGCGAGTTTTACCTGATTTTATTTTGTCTTAAAGCAAAAGCGAGAGCTCGCACACGTGGATTTAACCGGGTTGCACGCACTGTTGCACGCTCTGCTGATATGGGCGTATTATCGGAAGTTTGCAACCGATGTTGTAAATTCCTCGTGGGAATTCCCCGCCATTTTTTATCTTTCTCAGTTGAGACGTGATGTCTCATTCCCGCGACCGATTGACAGTGAATGGATTTCGTATACTACGAGATTTATTATTAATTCCTTTTATGTAAAATAATTTACTTCAGTATATAACGTAGTATTTTTGCAACATAGGTTTGTGAAGCTGTTGCACGATTTCATCGTGTGCAACCTAAAAACATCGTGTAGCCCGGTTGCAAAAATCAAGGTACAAAAAACGGTCACACTCTATTTATCGCAATACCACACAAAAGTTATTTACTATAGTAAAGGTATGTAATAGTTACATAAGTACAATTGCAACACAGTTGTTTTTGCACATAATATACTGCTTGTGCATCAAAGTTCCTTTTGAACAATTTTGCAGATACCCCAGATTTTGGCAAGAGCAATACTTGGGGGGGGGATGTAGCTTGGCAAAGAGAACAGAAGTCCCATCGTCATCCAATCCAATTCAATGACACTGGAGGGCCATGCATGTATTGTGGATGTGATGAAGAAAGTAAAGAACTTAACATTAGTAGTAAAACCTAATTTTGTAAGTGTCATCATGATTAAAAACAATGACTTAACAGTGTTGTGAGTGTTCTTACGTCTTGTTTGTTGACTAACAAAGTCTGTGTAATTAGTCATGCACACACGAATGCACACATGGATATTGCGAGAAGATACTTAGAGTTTGTTATGTTCATTGAAGTTGTTAAAGGTAAGTTTCTATTTTAAGTGTGATAACTTTGAAAAATCCTCAACATTTCATACATGGTTTCTTCATTACTTAAATGAAGTTTTTTATTTGTAGTATTACTTGAGAACTAACGTACCATAATTTTGATTTTTTCAAGCTTAAACCTACTTTTTGTATAATCTGCATCCAACATCCAATTAACAGCACACACCAAACTTTTGTAATTCTAGTAGGCATGTTCTATCAGATACTGATTTCAGTAAATTTGACTTACGTCAGCCTGAGCAAAAATAGGATTCTTATTGTGTATGGTTACTACTTCTGTAAGGTACGTTTTTTTCTTGTGTGATATGTGAGCCAACAAATCCACCCAGTTCATGCACTTGCCTTGTACATCAATAACCACCATGGCACTTTTGCTGTTGTCACAGTCAATGTTCCTGATCTCAATACACAGACTTAACGTAGAGCAATTTTGGAGAAACCATCTTCATTCTCCCCACACAACAACAATATAGACAGCCAGAGGCAAAAGGTGACACAACGGTTAGATTCAATTTTTTACATTTATTTTTACAGCAGCTTAGTATTTATTCTCTTCAAGTAAAAAATAACCCCTTCACTATGGCACTGGTGTTCCGCAGGGAATTCATAACATTGAATCAAAGTAAGAGGTAAGCTGAACAATTGCAACTCCATTTTTTCTATTGAGAGAAGGTCAGTGGTAGAAGGATTGCAATCAGACCTTTGTTTGTCCTGCAAGAGACAGGCAATTTTCGACTTTGGCAAAAAATATTGCCAGATGGAGTCGTCAGATGTCATCAAAAGATTTTTGACGGTCGTCAACAGGTCATCACATGGGCCATCTGAGGTGGTCAACCAAAGTTGTCAGGGTCGTCAGGGTTGTTTTTTGTCGGCACTTAGGTTGTCAGGTGTTGTCAGGTGGAGTCACATGGGTTGTCACAGAAGATCTGTTGGGTCATTAGTTAGGGTTGTCAGTCATCATGGTCGTCACGGAGTCGTACTTTTTGTCACTTGCTCTCACTCACGGGATGAGTAGCTATTTGTGGAAGGTTGCCAAGTCATCAAGTGGGTCGTCAGTGTTGTCATAAGGAGTCATCACGAGATAGTCATGAGTCGTAACAGGGGTCATCAAAGGTCGTCACCACAAGTCATCAGGGTCATCAACAGGTCTTCACCGAAAGTTATCAGGTCGTCAAAGTGTCATCACATGCAGTTGTCAGGGTTGTCAGATGGTTGTGAAAGGTAGTCACATGAGTAAAAATGCCAAAGTCATCAGTTTGGCTTGCCAAAACTTCCATGTGGCAAAGTTGCCTGTCTTGCTGATCTTCACCCTGTTTTCAGATGCAAGAGGCTTGCGGATATGCATCGGAACCTACATTGCATGGTACTTGACGAAGGACACTCAATCTCTGACCTAAGCCAGAAAGTATTTAAAAAATCTTGTTGTAGACTTTGCTGACTTTGTTTTTATGAGCTTAATACTACTGTACAACTGATGAATGAGATACTAGTTATCTCATGCATAAAAACACAAATGATCATGGGAGAGATTGGCAGTGATTTGTGGCAGTTCCATGACTGGCTCATATTCAACTGCCCAAAGGAACTGTCCCATGGGAAGGTTCCTGAGAAGGAAATCCTCCATTGGATATTCAACCTAAGAAAACACCTACAATGTGTATGGTGGAGTTCTAGGAAGGAAAATCCTATTTGGATATGATTTCTGAAAAACTCATATCTTATGACTTTTGAGTCCTTCCTCTGTATCAAACAATGTGAAGGAGACTTATGGAGTTCCAGCTGGAAGCTCCAGATTCTTGGCCTATGTCAATCTCTTTAATTGACAAGTGGGACTGATCATATTATCAAGCTGTATATTAATATGAATGGCTGTATACAGTGTGATACAAGTGATAAAACCAGCCAAGTATTTCACATTTCATGAAAGAGGGGCCATTCAGATTATTTGATTATTGTTGACCTGAATCATGATTCATCTGATACTGCACTTTACTGGATTTTTCCCATTTATGATCAGGGGGAGCTGATTGGTTTACAGTGGGTGCTGATGATGTATTAAGGGTGCGACAAAGTCAATAAATTGCCGTTTACTTGTTCAGTTTGCTAGAACCTGGGCATGAGTGAGACAACTAGGAGCATGGCTGGGGGCCTCTCAATTTATTCATTTTTACCATTTTATTTCTGAGAGAGTGATAAGTAATAATGTACTAAAGTTGCCTGCACTGAAATTTTGTGAAATAAGTTTTACTCTTAGTTATTTTTTGTTGCCATTAGTTATAAAGTATGACCTTCTGTTGTTCCTCTCCAACTAAGTGTATTATTATGAGAAAACGATTTATTTATGGGTAATAAAAAATCTTTATTGTATTGTGATCGTTACGACCTTTAAATGGTGAGCTAAATTATATGTTTTACAATATATGGTAACATTTATAGGTCACGCGAGTTTTACCTGATTTTATTTTGTCTAAAAGCAAAAGCGAGAGCTCGCACACGTGGATTTAACCGGGTTGCACGCACTGTTGCACGCTCTGCTGATATGGGCGTATTATCGGAAGTTTGCAACCGATGTTGTAAATTCCTCGTGGGAATTCCCCGCCATTTTTTATCTTTCTCAGTTGAGACGTGATGTCTCATTCCCGCGACCGATTGACAGTGAATGGATTTCGTATACTACGAGATTTATTATTAATTCCTTTTTATGTAAAATAATTTACTTCAGTATATAACGTAGTATTTTTGCAACATAGGTTTGTGAAGCTGTTGCACGATTTCATCGTGTGCAACCTAAAAACATCGTGTAGCCCGGTTGCAAAAATCAAGGTACAAAAAACGGTCACACTCTATTTATCGCAATACCACACAAAAGTTATTTACTATAGTAAAGGTATGTAATAGTTACATAAGTACAATTGCAACACAGTTGTTTTTGCACATAATATACTGCTTGTGCATCAAAGTTCCTTTTGAACAATTTTGCAGATACCCCAGATTTTGGCAAGAGCAATACTTGGGGGGGGGATGTAGCTTGGCAAAGAGAACAGAAGTCCCATCGTCATCCAATCCAATTCAATGACACTGGAGGGCCATGCATGTATTGTGGATGTGATGAAGAAAGTAAAGAACTTAACATTAGTAGTAAAACCTAATTTTGTAAGTGTCATCATGATTAAAAACAATGACTTAACAGTGTTGTGAGTGTTCTTACGTCTTGTTTGTTGACTAACAAAGTCTGTGTAATTAGTCATGCACACACGAATGCACACATGGATATTGCGAGAAGATACTTAGAGTTTGTTATGTTCATTGAAGTTGTTAAAGGTAAGTTTCTATTTTAAGTGTGATAACTTTGAAAAATCCTCAACATTTCATACATGGTTTCTTCATTACTTAAATGAAGTTTTTTATTTGTAGTATTACTTGAGAACTAACGTACCATAATTTTGATTTTTTCAAGCTTAAACCTACTTTTTGTATAATCTGCATCCAACATCCAATTAACAGCACACACCAAACTTTTGTAATTCTAGTAGGCATGTTCTATCAGATACTGATTTCAGTAAATTTGACTTACGTCAGCCTGAGCAAAAATAGGATTCTTATTGTGTATGGTTACTACTTCTGTAAGGTACGTTTTTTTCTTGTGTGATATGTGAGCCAACAAATCCACCCAGTTCATGCACTTGCCTTGTACATCAATAACCACCATGGCACTTTTGCTGTTGTCACAGTCAATGTTCCTGATCTCAATACACAGACTTAACGTAGAGCAATTTTGGAGAAACCATCTTCATTCTCCCCACACAACAACAATATAGACAGCCAGAGGCAAAAGGTGACACAACGGTTAGATTCAATTTTTTACATTTATTTTTACAGCAGCTTAGTATTTATTCTCTTCAAGTAAAAAATAACCCCTTCACTATGGCACTGGTGTTCCGCAGGGAATTCATAACATTGAATCAAAGTAAGAGGTAAGCTGAACAATTGCAACTCCATTTTTTCTATTGAGAGAAGGTCAGTGGTAGAAGGATTGCAATCAGACCTTTGTTTGTCCTGCAAGAGACAGGCAATTTTCGACTTTGGCAAAAAATATTGCCAGATGGAGTCGTCAGATGTCATCAAAAGATTTTTGACGGTCGTCAACAGGTCATCACATGGGCCATCTGAGGTGGTCAACCAAAGTTGTCAGGGTCGTCAGGGTTGTTTTTTGTCGGCACTTAGGTTGTCAGGTGTTGTCAGGTGGAGTCACATGGGTTGTCACAGAAGATCTGTTGGGTCATTAGTTAGGGTTGTCAGTCATCATGGTCGTCACGGAGTCGTACTTTTTGTCACTTGCTCTCACTCACGGGATGAGTAGCTATTTGTGGAAGGTTGCCAAGTCATCAAGTGGGTCGTCAGTGTTGTCATAAGGAGTCATCACGAGATAGTCATGAGTCGTAACAGGGGTCATCAAAAGGTCGTCACCACAAGTCATCAGGGTCATCAACAGGTCTTCACCGAAAGTTATCAGGTCGTCAAAGTGTCATCACATGCAGTTGTCAGGGTTGTCAGATGGTTGTGAAAGGTAGTCACATGAGTAAAAATGCCAAAGTCATCAGTTTGGCTTGCCAAAACTTCCATGTGGCAAAGTTGCCTGTCTTGCTGATCTTCACCCTGTTTTCAGATGCAAGAGGCTTGCGGATATGCATCGGAACCTACATTGCATGGTACTTGACGAAGGACACTCAATCTCTGACCTAAGCCAGAAAGTATTTAAAAAATCTTGTTGTAGACTTTGCTGACTTTGTTTTTATGAGCTTAATACTACTGTACAACTGATGAATGAGATACTAGTTATCTCATGCATAAAAACACAAATGATCATGGGAGAGATTGGCAGTGATTTGTGGCAGTTCCATGACTGGCTCATATTCAACTGCCCAAAGGAACTGTCCCATGGGAAGGTTCCTGAGAAGGAAATCCTCCATTGGATATTCAACCTAAGAAAACACCTACAATGTGTATGGTGGAGTTCTAGGAAGGAAAATCCTATTTGGATATGATTTCTGAAAAACTCATATCTTATGACTTTTGAGTCCTTCCTCTGTATCAAACAATGTGAAGGAGACTTATGGAGTTCCAGCTGGAAGCTCCAGATTCTTGGCCTATGTCAATCTCTTTAATTGACAAGTGGGACTGATCATATTATCAAGCTGTATATTAATATGAATGGCTGTATACAGTGTGATACAAGTGATAAAACCAGCCAAGTATTTCACATTTCATGAAAGAGGGGCCATTCAGATTATTTGATTATTGTTGACCTGAATCATGATTCATCTGATACTGCACTTTACTGGATTTTTCCCATTTATGATCAGGGGGAGCTGATTGGTTTACAGTGGGTGCTGATGATGTATTAGGCCATCCCTGCAGGCAGATAAATTTCACCACTTTTTTGACCACCCACCCCTCCGTCTTTGCCTGACCGTCGCCCCGGTGGGTACCCTCATCTGCAGGCAGAAAAAACGAACGTGTCCGTGCACCCCATTTTGGTTCAGTTCCACGCTATCTAATCGTGAACTTGACAGCTGTTAATACGTCATGACCACTTTAAGACAAGAATGGTGTGGTAGGTATGTGTGTAGTATATACGAGGTGCAGTACCGAACACGTACAAACCGAGAAATAAAAACCAGAAACAAGCGAATTTGTGACGTCAACATCTCTAATGAAAGGGGTGGGTATTTCGGGTGGTCAAAAAATGTTTTCTGCAGCACTGTCGACCGAGATGCAGAAAATATTTTTCGACCACCCCCAAAAAACCATACTCATAACCCATTAGGGTGGTTTTTTTTTACGTGGGTGGATAAAAAATTCTGCCTGCAGGGATACCCTTAAGGGTGCGACAAAGTCAATAAATTGCCGTTTACTTGTTCAGTTTGCTAGAACCTGGGCATGAGTGAGACAACTAGGAGCATGGCTGGGGGCCTCTCAATTTATTCATTTTTACCATTTTATTTCTGAGAGAGTGATAAGTAATAATGTACTAAAGTTGCCTGCACTGAAATTTTGTGAAATAAGTTTTACTCTTAGTTATTTTTTGTTGCCACTAGTTATAAAGTATGACCTTCTGTTGTTCCTCTCCAACTAAGTGTATTATTATGAGAAAACGATTTATTTATGGGTAATAAAAAATCTTTATTGTATTGTGATCGTTAAGACCTTTAAATGGTGAGCTAAATTATATGTTTTACAATATATGGTCGCATTCAACATTTATAGGTCACGCGAGTTTTACCTGATTTTATTTTGTCTAAAAGCAAAAGCGAGAGCTCGCACACGTGGATTTAACCGGGTTGCACGCACTGTTGCACGCTCTGCTGATATGGGCGTAATTACGGTAGGTAGTTACTAATTACTTTGACAGATAATCTCTTAACTACTACCATACCCTACCACTGTACGCGTGAAGTTGGAGCTTATTAGGCACAAAAATATTATTATCTTTTAGCGAATAATTAATTTTCTTGGTGTTCCCTGAACCCCTCCGGGTTTTACGGTAGACGACCATGATACTCCGCCACTGTCAAAAAACGGATAAAGAATGTAAAATGTCATTATGTCAGGCACATCATGTCGATTATCTTCCGTCGATTATCCTTCCAGTTCACCAGCCCGCCCAATCAAGATCAATATCAAACATTATCCTACCCTATCTGACCCCTCTGCGGAATTGTTACTATAAATAATAGAACAATAGTAGAACAATTATAACCTCTGCAATGAAGACGCCCAATGATGATGCTACCGCTGGAGGCTCAAGAGGCCGAGACCGCAATCATCGTCATCGTCACCATCGCTCAAGCGAGGAAACCGAGCGTCGCCATCACCACCATCATCAGGGTCACTCATCGCGATCGGACGACCACGCGGCCACTTCACCTGGGGTGCAGTCCGATGAGGCTCGTGCCCTGCTCTCGGGGACAAACCCGCAAAGCCTGGAAAGAAACGTCGACGAGCCTCGCCGTGCTGATGAAAGGCAGGATGAAATTGCTTTTCTTGAAAAACGCATCCGAGAGAAGCAAAGGGCGGCGGCGGCAACGGCCAGTGAGAATGTATCCAAACCAGAACCACCCGCGAGTCAAAACGCCAACTCTTCCTACGAGGCCCTCCTTGAGAGAAAGCAGCGCTCTGCAGTAGCTGCCACGCAGGTGGCGTCTCGTGCGAACGAACAGGCCGCGTGTCTCGACCATCGTATAGATGCAAAGCGTGCGGCGAATCAAAGAGATGTAAATTTGACGGAGAAGGAGCCAGTTTCGGGGCCGTCCCAAAATATCGAAGATGTAGAGAAGCAAGACGATCCGAATGCACAAGATATTTCGAGGTTGGAAGAAGTAAACAAGATAGACGATGACTCGCATGTGTTTGCAAATGTCGAGGGTAACAAGGATGGCGGGCAATTTCATGGTGGCAGCGAAGATGTGTTTCACGAGCAACTTCCGGAAATCACACAGGTCAATTATCGAGAAACAGAGAGCTACTACCCCAATGTGGAGACAGACGCACGCATCATGGCAGAGATAGCCCAAGAGGGCATCCAGATTGATGAGTCCGGTGGAATCCAAGCCTTCGTAGCGGACACTGTAGTTGATGAGGCCAATGTTATCGGTGTGATCAAATCCGATGAAGAAGTGGAACGCGAAGAAAGGAGAGAGTATGCTCGTTTCTTTCTCAAGTCAGTTGCGGTAATTGTCCTTTTGATTGTGGTGATCGCCGTTCCTGTCACTCTGAAGGCCACCAAAGTCATCGGTGGTGTGACTGTGGTTCTGACGCCTCCTCCTACATCGATGCCAAGTTCAATGCCTTCGCAGATTCCGAGCTTCATGCCATCATCGGTGAAGTTTACGGATGTAGTAGAAAAGTTACTACCTATTTCGGGTGATAAGCTCATGGATATTGGGTCTCCACAGCATAGAGCCGCGCGATGGATATCGGACGAGGATCCCATGCAAATGGACATCAATGATCCAGGTTTTGAGCAGCGATATATCATGGCTGTGTTTTATTATAGTTTGGATGGAGAAAATTGGAGTTCAAGTGATGGATGGCTTAGTGGAGAGTCAGAGTGTAATTGGGAATGGGTAGTAGGCCCCGGTTGTCTCAATGGCTGTATCAATGGAAAAGTCTGCGCCATGAAGTTCGGTAAGCAGACGTATTCAGAGTTTAACACGAGTCTTTGCATTTTTGTGGGCCCAACCCAATTCCGTTCCCACATTGTTTGTAGCGGGCTGGTATAGCAAAATGAGGGGTACACTTCCGGACGAGATGAGATTTTTGACTGAAATGAGGTATTTTGAACTACAAGGGCTTGAACGTAATCTGATTGGTACAATTCCTAGTGGTATCGGTACTGATTGGACTCAAGTAACTGCTTTCTTGGTCAACTTCAATCGTCTCAACGGAACCTTTCCGTTTTTAGAGAACCCTCTCTTGGGAACTATATTTTTGAATGAAAACGATATTGGTGGCGACCTTAATGCAATCACCTCTCTCAAAAGTCTTAGTTGGCTTGAAGCTCTGGAGAACAAATTTTCTGGCACCCTTTCTGAAGAAATCACAACTCTCGAGTATTTGCGTAAGATGCTTTGAAGCGATCGTGTTTCTCGGTTACTCCAAGACTCCGTTAGTTTACGATTTTTCCATTGCTTTTCAGGGATATTAACGTTGACCAACAATAGTTTATCCGGAGCCATACCCAATAATTGGACGAATTCCTCCTTGCTTGAGAGCTTTCTTGTTTCTGGCAATAAGCTTACAGGGAGTCTTCCTGACACCATTGCTAGCTCACCAAAGCTAAGGAAGCTCCAATTGGCGAATAACTTGCTCTCAGGGAGTATCCCTTCGTCGTATTACCAGATGCAAAGTCTCCAAGAGCTCTACATTGATGGCAATACTCTTGGCGGCTCTTTATCGCAGTTGAATGAGCCACTTTACTTCAGCGTTCAAGAATTTGCCATCAATAACAATTCTTTCGTAGGGAGATTTCCTGTCGAACAATTTGAGAATACCGAGATCCTGAGTAAGTTCATAAGCCTCCGTTGGATGTGCTGTCTGTTATTTCCTCAACCATACATCGTGCTCACTCCTTGATAATAGACGTTCTTGCCTTACAGGATAATGCGTTGACGGGGACGATTACAGAAACCATTTGCAAACGTCTCAACGTGAGCAACCCCAACGCGAGACTTAAAGAGCTAAGTGTTGATTGCGATTTGATCGAATGTACTTGTTGCACCTGCTATTGAGTCGCTGTACGTTACCTGTGAAATTAGGAGACCGAAGAGATAGTTTTGTCGTAGGAGTTTATCGGTGCAGCAGCTTACCACTGTGTCCTAATAAATGCTTAGTATAAAATAGTGATTATATATCATGAGCATGTATAAATACTGCCGCAGATGTCGATGCCACAAACGTTTCGACTTTAAAGCTTATGAGTCTGCAGATTTCGGTGCACCGCGAAGTCCTGATCGTTGAATATCAAGGAGTTGCCTCATTTCACCAAGAATGTCTTCCAACACAACATGTTCTTGGTGCTCTTCATGCATTTTTTCGTGAGCCTTCCCTGACTCTTCGTCTAGTCGTCTCAGCACTTCCATGTCTTGAGATCGCATTTGGTCGTTGCTGTCGTGTAACGCTGAGAGTGCTCTATCCATCTGATGTCGGTTATCTCTTAGAGCACTGGCCTCTTGCTTGAAAGACTCAGTCAAATGCGACAAATTGGTGTTTAACTCTGACTGCTGATCGTTCAACTCTAACAAATGCTGTTTGTCCCATATGATCTCTATTTCTTCACGAACATATTCTTCTTTCATCTTATCGAAGCCCCGTAGATCACGTTGAAGGTTCAGTATTTGCTTTTGCAGCGAAGCAAGGCTTGGTTCGTTGAACGACAACAGAGATGTGCCCCATCCCAGCAGAACGATAGCAAAAAGAAGGAAGGGGATCAAGAACAATTTTGAGGTCGCCATATTATTTTGTTGAGGTAAAGGTTCGTTTTATAGTCCAATACTGCTTGAAATTGACTTGGTAAAGCTGTACTACTACTATTTACCGAAAGACGATCTTCAGAAAAGCTTTTTGTTCGGGTTTGTACGGGGTTGCCAGAAAGTTGCTCCAAAGTCGCCGTGCGTAGCGAATTGTTGGTTATAATATATGTTCTCTTGTGGCACGATCAATTAGAATGTGTGTTTATATTAATTTATAGGCTCCTTCCTTTGAATGGATCGTGCACAAGAACAACACTAAGTGTGATTGATTGTTGTTATGATGCCCAATAGAGAGAGGCAGTGTGTAGTCATACTCTAGTCAGTACCAGAAACAATTTTGGGTAAATGAATGCGTACAGTACGTCACAATAATAATGACTCTTCTTATTCTTTCTATGCAGTATGTCTTTCGCGTATCGTGGCAATAGAAGGGCGATCCATCTTTATGTACTATTATTGTTGTTTCAGGCTAATTCCATCAACTTCGTCGTTCTTGAAGAGAAATATTGAGAACCCCTTCGGAACTTGATGTTGTGTTACGCAGCTGTCGATCGTGCTTGTAAACCTTTATCGACGTTGAGCATGTCCTGCCGCAAGCGAAGTGCATGGAGAAGTCTTGTGACCCGGGAGGTGACGATCGTGCGTAAGACTGCTCTGGGAATGGAGAATTGACTTCCAGACGCAACGTCCCATCCGAAGCCAGGGGCAACTTTTATGATGTGGCTTCGAAATACAATACCATACAAGGAATACAGTGAATTGTATTGTATTTTTTCGAGGACTACTGAGAACGTTGACATTTTTCCATCATCATCATATTTTCAACAAACCAGCTTCCGCAACTCGAGTCTGTAAACAAACTCGATCTTCATTTCTACAACTTCCATTCATCACTATGTGTACTCCTCAGACAAAGCCACGCATCAGGCGTTCATCCATGATTTCAGAAGTACCAGTAAATTTCTCGTCGTCTGTCGTTGTCAAAGACGGCGATGAAGGATACTCAAGAACAGAAGCTACATCGACGAAGCCATGCATCGTCAAAGATATGATCAAGACTCTCACGGTCCTTGGATCAATGTTTGCAGTGTTTCTCTTGAAGGGGAACGCGTCGCTCTTTCGGTTCAACACACCAAGTCGCATCTCTCTGGTACACCAAATCGACGAGCTCAAGCACGACCTAGAGTCGTACGAAACGTTAAAGAAGACTTATGTGGACGATGCAGTACAACTATCTTGGGACAAGCAGCACATAATTGAATCAGAACGCGTAGTGAACAGTATGATGAACAGCTCCATTGAGCTTTCTCAGCATTTTTACGACGAAGAGCAAAAGCTCATTCAGGAAAACGAGCAAGCTCACCAACTCGTTGCCGAACTCTCAAAGCATGCCGCTGATGCAGTGCAACTAGACCACGAAGCAATGCTCAAGATTTCACGCGAAGTCGAAGAATCGTACTCTGAAGCGCAGAATGAGCACCGACAGAATGTTGCCTTGAGACGGCAAATTGCTGAGACTATGCAAGAGTTGAAAAGACGCAATATTGAAGTCCCTGAACATATTCTTCAAAGCCTGTTTGCCCAACATTTGGTGTAAAATTCGAATGTAAATTAACTGAACTACTAAATTGGAATCTATCTTAGGATCTCAGGACATTCCTATGGATGTAAAATATGATAAAGACTATTGAACTATACCTCTATTTCGTCCCTAACGCATCAACTTGTCAAAACGCTCAGCACCACTGTCTTCGACTGGATCCACGACCTCCACCCCTTCTATAAGTTCCGCTTCCACCGCCTCTTCCAGGCCCTACCTTTCCGTCAAACCCACCCCGTCCTTGCTGCTGCTGCTGAGCCCTCTTCATACTCAACAACTCCCTATGTGGTCTACTCCTCATATGTTCTTCGAATTGTACCAAACTCGTCATTTGTTTCCTACACATTCTACAGTACGTCTTTTTCTTATGCTCGCTGACTGCCGTTTTATGAAAGGCGGATTCTCGATGGGAAATGAATTCCGATTCATTGTTGGCTTGATGTTGGCATATACGGCAATACCATGGTGTTTGTTCTACCTCGGAGCGAGTTTTGTAGTTGGAGAGTATGTCATTGACGGCGTGTTTGAGTCCTTCATTGATGATGTGTTCTTTTTTGTTGCATTTTTTCCTCTTGCGATGTTCTTTCAATGGATCTGCGGTTGTAGTTTTACGGGCGATTTGAGGCATGGCACTGGGGGGCAGGGGTTCGATTCGTTCGTGGGCAACTTCTGAGAGACAAATCACCCCCGAAGAGTCCAAGTCATTCGTTTTTGATTGAAAATCTAATGAGATGCGTTTCCTGTCCGTATGGTCGTCATTGTCACTTTCCATTCCTTCGGCGTTGTCATCGTCGTCATCAAGATCTTCGTCGCTGGCAGTGTCGGCAGCAAGTTCTGCCTCTAATCGGCGAATTTCTTCATCTAAATCTACCTGGATTTGTTGACCCGATTCCTTTCTATTATTGCCGTTGTTTGTACATAGTTTGGCATGATCATCACTCTGAATTGATTTCTGAGAATGCTGATGATGTCGCATGCGTTGCGCGATGGGAAGGACTTCTTGTTGTACATGGCTCGAGACATCATCGTTCGATTCTGATGCATCACTCTCTTCTTCCTCTGCATCAATACGAGCGTTTATGGTTGCTCTAGGGACGAAGTATTCTTTTGATTCTTTCTGAATTTTTCCTTGTTTCACTAATTGCTTAAATGCTCGTTTGACGTCCTTCTTTGACCATTCGCCGTTGTACGATGAGTTGATGTGTCTGTGAATGTCTTTTTTACCGACTCTTGCCGGTGTTGCGAGAAGGGAACGCGAAATGTAGGAGAATATGGCTTCCTGCAGAGGACCGTTGTCACGGTCAGGTGTGACCATTATTGCAACGTGCTCTTGACAGGAAATGTATGATCCAATGGAGCTCTCGCAGTGAATGAAACGGCAGGAACAACTAGCGCTTGGAAATGTTGTGCGTGTGAGTGGGCTGAGGCGTGAAGGTGGATTGAAAGAGTGAAACATAAAATGTTTGTATTGTGTTCCTCTACACTTCCTCTTCAGCAATGGCTACGCTCATACCGTACGAGGCCGCCGCACGACGATGGCCTGCCCATCATCGTCTATGGCCTTCGTCCAATGGCTACAAGTGGCGGTGAGTCATGCCGAGAAGAAAAAGTCCGGCGAGTCCCACGTGACTCCTGAGGAAGAAGTAATACATACAATACCTCGCTTCTCCTAATTGAGATAATGTCATGTCCGCGGCAAATGCAATTCGATAGCGGGAATCATTCATTTAAAAATTAAAAACTGCGAAAATGGCCATTGTTATTCATGATGGCATGATAGTCTGTGATAGTCTGCTGATAGCTGCTGATAGTAAGCATCGAGCACGCCCCAACATTCGCTGTTGACGGTTGCCTCGGTCGTCGTCATCTGTCGCTTTTGTACCATACCAAATTGTGGCATCATCCACTGCGTTCTGTCCGCCCTAGCCAACGATTCAGAATGGTCCAAACGCCTCATGCGCCAATGTCCCAAATACTGCTGGCCAACATGATCATTTTGATCGGCGTCATCGTTCTCCTTCCAAGCAGCCATGCATTTACTCCCCCATCTTTCTCGTCTAGCAGCTTACAATGGCGTCACACAGCAAGACCGACCACGTTGGCCGCCTCGATCCGAAACGACGGAGGGACGACGACAACGCCGCCGACAAACGCCGCCGAACCGCCGCCGACAAACGCCGCCGAACCGCCGCCATCCCCGTTCTCCTCCCCCATGGAACGCGTCGGCATCAACAGTCGCGGCGCCAAAATGAACGAAATCGATTTCACCCTGGCCCCGAGCGACGTCAGCCTGTCGCGCTGTTATCAAATGAGTCGCGATGGGACAGTCGCTGCCGCTGCCTCGGCCACAACGCAGAACAACAATGCTCAGACGCAGGAACAACGGGTGCAAACGTTGTCGTTGACGCGTGCTCTCAACACGGCATCGAATAGGGCCGTGCGAAGAATACTGCTGGCGAGGTCGTGGCCCAGTGCCGAGGCGTTGAATTTGAGTTTGAGAACGGTGTTGATGCAGCAACAACAGCAACAACAACAACAGCAGGCTCAACAGACACAACCCTTTCAATCGAGCGGAACCGCGGTCAAACCAATACCTCCAGAGGAAGACAAGGCCAAATGTCCCGTGCCTCGTCCCATTCTCAACATATTAATGAATCGTCGTGCGGAATCCTCCGTTGCTTCTTCTCCTTCCGCGACGGCAGAATCATCCAACCTGGAGAATGGTGCCAATCCCACTCCGCGTACCAGTGCGCGAGAGAAGGAACGTCAATGGGTCGAGGCTCAAATTGCCATGTTTCGAGAATCGTATTCGAGTGTTCCGGGGTATGATGCTGCCGAGGCGTATTTAGAGTGTATTTTGAGTTTGGCCACGGGAGGAGTGGAGAGTGATCGAGTCAATGAGGTTAGTGCAGTGTCTTTTAATGTTGTTGCTGTTGCTGCTGCTGCGTTTGCAAGCATGTGTTGCTTCGTGGCTCAATGATACAATTCCATAACGCTGTTGATTCTTGCTTTGTCTTATTCCTACAGGTCATCGAAGGAGGGGTCTACGCCGAAGCCTACCGACGAATCCTTTCCGTCATCCAAAGCGTTGGCGCTGTATTGGAAACTGTTCCGGGACGTACCGACAACAAAAAACGAATCGCCTCGAAATTAATGGATCAAGATATTTGTCTATCAATGTTGGATAAAATTGCATTGGCGAATGAAAAGATTGTCAAGGAGCAAGACTTCCAAGTGGAGAAGAGAAACAATAAATGTCTCGTTTCGGTGCCGTATGATGCAGCCGCTCGATTGGCGTATGAGTCAGATGGTGAGAGGACTTCTTCCATTTCTTTTGAGGAATTTCGGGAAAAGTATATTGCCGAGACTGTGGCAATGGTATCAGCCAAAAAGAGGAAGAGAGACCAAGATCGTGATGCTCCACAGATTGAAAATCAAAGTAAGGTAGAAGAAGAACCCAAAGGAGCGTACGACAAAGGACGAAAGAAAAGGCTTTTTACTTCATTCCTTAAAATAGGTGATTCCTCGAAAACCCAGGAAGTTGACGGTGAGACGACCGCGAATGCCACAAATCCAGCCAATGCCGCTGACGAATTGAACAAGTCATCGTCCGAGGATGCTGCCACTCCAATAATCCGACCGGACGACCTTGGTGGAGTGCTCTTGAGTGCTGAAGAACCCACTATGACTCGACAACTTAACATACTTTCCAACATTGTACAAAGAACTTTGATCTTTGGCGGGGATCAAGAATTGCTCGTGCTTTCCGAGACACTTGACGCCGACAAACCTGCCTTCATACAACGATGGTACAAAGAAAATGACATCGACTGTCCCGACATTCAGAAAGAAACTCGGCCAGGAGTTCAATACCTCAATGCCCTCATTCAACTCCTTCGCGATTGCTACAGCAAAGGTGTCCTCTACGACGTAACACCGAAACTACCACTCACCACTGGATACTCCAACGCCTATGGTCGACTGACCGCATCTCTTATCGAATTGGGGAGTGGATACGTTCGACCTCGCTCATCCTCATTACCCTTATCCCTCGCGCTCTCTGCCCCCGCTGCCACCGCAAAGTACCTCACTGAGACGGCTCCACCGAAATCTCCCCTCGAAGAACTGGGACGATTTGCCAAATGGGAAACCGCCGTGCGAAAAAATAGGATCAATCCCTACCCCGAAGATTTGGTGGGAACGTGGAACGTTCAAGATATGGTAGGTGGATCTGTCATTGGAACTACACGCGTGGAATTCCAACCTGGGGGAGAAGTGAGCGTGAAGCCTCCCATGCAGGGGTTGCGATGGAGATTGGACCCGGGTCCGACGCATTTGGATACCTGTACCTTTCAAGTTTTGAGCGATGATGGTGCCATTTTGCAATACAGGGGGTTCGTCGATAGAGGTTCGAGGTTGGAAGCGAGAATATCCAAACGCTCTGTGACTATGAGGGGTAGTGTCAGTTTCTTAATGAGGGATGCCGAGCTGGGCGGTGGAGGAGGCATGGGCGATGATTACTACGATGATATTCTTCCCTTGAATTATAAGAATGGTATGACAAAGTTTGTAATGAGTCGAATTGTTGATGGAGATGGTGTTGGGTCAAGAGAAAGGGAAAATGCCATGGTAGCATAATGCTAAAATGTGTCATCGTCATCTTGAGAAATTCCCACCAACCTAGTAGCAGGGCAACTGCATGAACTATTTCACTGCCATTAGACGAAGTCTTAAGGGCAATGTTATAAAAAATGAATTATAATAGTTGATTGATGTTTTTTTGGTCATAAACCACATATTAGCCTTGTATGAAAGTTAATTTTATATACTTAATCCTCATTCATTTTTGAGTTTCTTTGCAGCCGGCTCATCCTCTAAGCAATCATCTAATTTGACACTTCCACTCTCACCCCCCTTGGTTTCGTTTTCTAGTTGTTCTGTAAACCAATTAAGAGGCAACATCTCTTTTTCTTCCTTCTCCAACTTTTTCTCCTCTTCGGCATCTTCCTCAACGTCCAGCCCTTCCAGTGCCATGGCATCCGACAATGCCTCTTTCCTCTTTTTCAGTTTGTCTAAAATCACATTGATATTTGGGATGGAAGTCTCTTGCTGATCCTCCGCATTGTCGTCCGCATCACCCGTTTTTTGTTCCCGTCCAAACAAAATACGAGCAGCCTCCATAGACCCAAAGGAACATCGCGATTGCAACAACAAATGAAGACATTGCAACCGTGCCCTCTTTTGTTGTCGGATTACCTCCTTGTACGTCTGGAGTGATTGTCGCGCATACTTCAAATCCAAATCGAGAAAGTCATCCGGTAACTTTCCTAGAGTTTCGGCATGCTGCTGCAATGGGTTTGTGGAGTCTTTGTCATCGCCGGTTTGTTGTTCTTTCTGTTGAATGATAGTTCGACATGTCTCTTCAACATCAGGCGTAATGTGCCCCAATATGGACGATATGTTCATGGCGGTGTCTCCGCCAATATCGCGCGTAATTTGCAATTGTGAAATGATTTTCGATGCTTCGAGGAAGCGAATCGGTTCGACTTTGGCTTCCTCTACTCCCTGAATGTAAAAACGTGCATAGAATCGATTTTTTTATAATGTGAGAGTGTCAGAGGAAGTAGATTGTCATTAATAGCATAAAAGACGGAGACTACAACAATCGCCAGTCTTTTCGATATTGAGAAAAGAGAACTTACTTCGTAATCAATATCTCCGACACTGGCCACACTCATGGTACTGTCCTGTCTTGAGAACTTTCTGGCAAGAACATCTGGAGAGGAGGCTTCGTCTGCTTTGTCCTCGGTCGTTGGGGTGTCAACTTCAGCTGCGATTGTATCAGTTTGAGCCACAGGAGAGGAAGAAGACGTCTCCTTTGAGGTGTTATTGCTTGTCACATTCACCTGATTTTCATCGTTGGCTGAAATGCCATCATCGTCTTGGTCTTTTGCAGATTTATCGGCTAGAGTGGATTCCGTTACGGCAGCATCGGTATCATTATTCTGAGAAGGCCCACCCTTGTTCCTCAGCCCATGTTCCCACTTCTGCGTAACATTGTCCCAGTCAAATGAATCATCACATACATTCTGTTCTTTCCATGATTTGATCATGTCTTCCACCTGGCCAACACATGGACCCTCCTCCTTGGCGGTTGCGGCAAGATCATTCAACAAAGCAGGTAGGACCTTCTCTGCCATCGTGTGACGCAACGGCGCCGACTTCTCCCACATACTCACGTCGGCGTCCCCTCCTCCCGCGGGACAATTGGACACCAAGACACGATGGACAATCTTGAGCAGAACCAAAAGACGATCTGCCGCATCGTCGCTCTTAGACGCCGCCGCCTCGCGTACTGCAATCACCATGCCTTCGGCGAGGGAATCTTTTTTCTTGCGATTGAAAATCATCCATGAGGCGATCGTTTGTTGGCTCTCCGAGAAGGTGGAGGACGATTGACATGTGGAGGAAGAGGAGAGGAGGGGGGATAGTTTGGTGAGGAGCTTGCGTGCCGTGGGCGAGGCCGATGTGGAGGGGGTTGGTGACGACATGATCGATCGGTGTTGTCTGCCTTGGTCTGAGGTATTGTCATAGTCTGTGGCGAAGTTGACGGTAAACGGTATAATACCATACCTACGGGAGGGTACAATAAGATACTACCGTACAATACAAGTATTGACACAATCACGATGATCAAATTGAACCATGGACAAAGGACAACAACCTAAAATGCAAACTTGAGCACTTGAACGTGACTTCCAAATTCAGAGGAATGACATAAGAAATGAATACAAATGAAAGGAGCAAGACCCTATCACATAAGTGGAATGCAGAAAGAAAGGTGTTCTTGAGAGAAAAAGTCATGAGAAGCAGAGATAAATCAGATGGAACGATAACCGGATGAATGGCTTGTCACTCCCAGGTGCAGTTTGAAAATTGCAAAGTCAGGTTACATTTGCTGCAGAAGATAAATGGGAGAGAGAACATTGAAGATACCGATGTCACAAGAATTAAGGAATAGGAATGGTGTGTCGCATATGACTAGGGAGAGTTGATGAGATGAAAGAAGTTAAGTCGAGGATGTCAGTGACAAGATGTAATTTTTAGTTTATGTAGTTAAAGGTGAGGACAGATGGTGATAGGTTTGGGACCCAGCATTCATTGCCCAGGAATAATGGCTTAACAAGATTGGATTGTGTTGTATTCTACCTCTAATGCTCAAGTATTTGCATGAGTGACGCAATTGATGGTAACTCGTTATCTCTGATTTTTGAGAATGAATGCTCCTGGCTCTACAATAAAAATCCTCCCCAGCAGTGCTTCTGATTGTAGCCATGGCTTTTAAGAAGAGGGTTTTCTCTTATTTCTTGCTTCAGTGACCAAGAAAGGAAGCTATGGATATCAGTCAATTGTCTGCCCTGGCTAAAATCAGCTAAAAAGGCTGAATTCAGCGTGAAAGACTACCAGAAAACCTTTGCTGAATACTATCCTTTCAAGTCTGTACTTTTCAAAGGACCTAGTACTTGCCCCTGTTTGGTCAAAAGTATGGAACACAATGGAAAAATATTGTTATAGATCTATTCAAGACCCCATCAATTTTCAATTCTTTTGGGTATCTACCCATTTTACTATAGGAACTAGTATGAATACCCTAGAGACATCACATCACTAATTCAGTTTTTCCGCTCTTTTTTGCCCTTTGTAAGTTGAAGTTTGTATTTGTGATTTATGGGGATTTCCACTTTACAATGTCCTCAATATTATGAGTTCCATTGACATTCAAAGCTGATGTTTTTCTGTTCACTAATCACCTGCCATTTGTCTGTCGGTCAAATCCTCATGGAGATATGGGTGCTTGAAAATAGGCTGAATTTGTCTTTTGTGGCAAACAATGCACAGATATGTTAGAGATCAAAAACCTTTCTCCTGGATGCAAAAGCAAACCTTAATAAACATGATGAGGGATGTTGTTATTGCAAAACCCACTGCTTAGTAAGGGTTAACATGCACAGTTGTGACAGAATTCATACTTGATCATGTAGTGTAATATCTAATAGTTATAATGCTGGAAATCTCCATCAAAGCACAATGCTGTGGTGTACATGATAATCGCCTAATCTTGTTTGCGCTGATGCAGGCTTATGATATCTTTTACCATCATACCTGGACCAACTTCAAAAACAACTTGTTCGCACAGTATGATTTTCACATCTAAACCTTCAATGGTTGTGTCCTTATTTTTCATTGAGAATGCAGATTGCCAAACTTCCAATCCTGTTATACCTTTTGTCCTGTTCACCATCTCTAGCTGTGAGTAGATCCAGGCAACAGATGTGCTTTTTCTACGTTTGAATGTCAAGTTCCCAGACAGTAGCACCATGTTACCACTTCACTGTGCAACTTTAACTGTATTGTTTGAATTGTTCTGGATTAATAAATGAAGTTGACAAGCATGTTGACTTAACCAAAAGAGTTGATGTACCATTTGAGCAGTGTGAGAGCAATACCATACATATTGAAGTTGTAGCAAATGAAGGAAATTTGGAAGGATCCCAAGCTTGTGTAAGTAAAGAAGAAGGAAAGAGCCCCTCACCCTGTTGTTTTCAGTGAAGGATATGGTTGTGAAAGAAAAGTTATTTTCATGTTTGCATGCTCTCCCCATCAGCTGCGTGGATGTCACCAATTGCTATTGTCAGGGATGAAATAAATCACAACAAGTCTGAAATGACTTGTCATTCACAGAAGCAAGAGTTACTTGATGATTTTTTTGAATAGTCATGGCCAGCTTTGGTGATCAGAGGCCATTATCTGAAAAAGTCTCACAGCATGCTATTTAAATAGTAGTAAGGACTAGAATTGATCAAATGAGTCTGTGTGCCTCAATAAAGGATCTTGCGCTGGTCAATTATGCACTGTTGAGTTAATACACAGTTGTAGCATTTGTTCTTTATTTCACGAATCAGTAACTTGGACCTATCATAACACACAAATTATTCCTCCTTGTGATAACAATCATGCTTGTACTGCCACAAGTGATTGTTTGACATTCATTATTCCACAAACCACAAATGATGCATAATAGTCTTATTTGGTTGCCATTGGGAAAGAGAGTGAATTGAAGAAAGGGGATGTCTCTGTTTGCAGTGGTACACTGGAGTGTTTTTCAATTGACGATCTTGAAATTGACAACTGCAACATCCATCCTGACAAAATGGGATATGAAGAGGATTATCAAAGTCATAAAAAGGGGATGAATCTATGAAGGTTAATTTTGGAATTCATGTTCACGGTGAGAGGGAATGTTTTGGGAGACTTGTGTTCAACTATGCTATGGTACCATCAAAGTCCACAATCAAGTGCCATGAGCCACCTACCAGCTAGCCACTTGTTGGCTCCCTCCTTATGTTTGTAGTGTTCAAATTTATGGGAGGGCTACATAGTGTGGTAGGTTGGTAGGCAATATCTGTGGATTCTGGTAGGCAGCCAACACAGTTCCTACATACTTCTTGATACAAGGATATATATACACCAGCCAGCTAATGCCAACTGATGCCAACCGATATCCACTATATTTCAAGGTGAACCCTGAAGTCCCCACTATTGCTGACTACTGCCAACTGTCACCAACTAATGCAAATAGTTCCTAATGCTCATACTCCTACCATATCCAACCTATTGCTTGTTCTACATAGACACTCTGTAGAGCACTCTACTATTTGTGGAGGCATTCATCAGCCTTCATTTTTAAAAGATTCTTGTTAGGAGTACCTCTCTCAACGTTTATCTATCAGAGACCTCGAGTAACACCCCACACATCTCACAGCCATGACAGATGGCTCCTCTTACAGATGAATACTATCATGTCCTCCCTGACAACAACATGCAGGACTGCCACTCAAGTTTCAGGAAGATTTCACAAGAATGATGAGATGTCACCTGATCTGGTATGGTAGACTTATGGTGGAGGACACAACACCTAGCTATATATGAACTTTTAAGCGAGAGGCCTTCCAGAAATTTTTGTAGTTTTACTCAAGTGGCAGCAGCGGAAGTGACTTGAACTATGGAAAAGGTTCATTGCCAAACTCAAGCAGAGCAACAAATAAGATGGGTTTCAAGTAGGTTTTGCTGGAACAACTCCTGTGTTGGGCTACTTGCACCGAGGAATTACTGAAGTAAATGATATGTAAAATGTAAATTAGACTAGAATTCAAAACATGTCAGGGTCCACACACAAATCGTCCAACTCGCTGTCATCAGTAGCCTCATCTTTTACTGCCATACTCAGGCATAACATGTCTCGATCGGTGACGTGATGTAAATTTTGTTGTGATCTATCATCATCTTCATCGATGACATCCTTTACAAAAGTTCGAACTTCAGTAAGAGGCGCAGGCATTGCACTCCTAACCTGCGGTCTATCGGCCCAAGTTACCCGCTTTGAAGACTCAGGGTGATTCGACTTTTGTGACTGTGCTGGACTCGTCCTCCCAGACAATGCATCGCGCTCTTTCCTTTTCCTGGACATGAACTTCTCCCAAGTTCGTGTGTCTCCAACAGTTGAAGATTTTTGAGGATGACAATTGCCGTTTATCTGTTGTTGCATGATTTGTGAGCTTTTCGTACTTTTCTGCTTTTGTATCTGTGAGGGAGTGTTAGAACATAGCTGCTTTTGATTATTAGATGGAGTGACGATACCATTGGTCTCTACAGAAATAGCGGGCTTGAATGAGTTTGCATGCATAGCAAGTAAATTGGATTTGCCCGAGATGATTGACGATATGGATTTTGGTAGCCAATCCGGCGGAACTCCTCCTTCATTTTGGAGTGTCACAAGGTCATCAAATCGTGATTCCAATTGTTTTCTTAGTCGATCGAAAGGGCTTTGTTCAAGTTCAGCGTCACAGCCCCCCTTCGTAACGCCGTTTGGCTCAATTTTTGCAGCTGCGGCTTCTTTCCATGTTGACATGAGCTCATCCAACGCACACAAAACAATGCCCACATTCAGCCCTCCTGTAATAGGATGTTTCTCTTTCAAGTGGCTCGGATCCAGCCCGTCGACCAATGCATCAATGGCTTTTTTTAATCGTTTAATAATCTTATGAATGTGAGATGCGACAACAATGTCTTTGTTGAATGGGATCGACTTTAGTAATTGAAGAATCGGCAATAAGAGACTCCCCGTTGGAGATACAATGTGAGAATGTTGCGATGGAACAAGAGTGAATGAATCGACGAGCCACCGTGCAAGTAATTTCATCCCGCCTGCATTAAGGAAATGATTAATGCGATTTGAAGATGCCTGTCCTTCGTGGCCTAGACTAAAGCACACTGCTTCCCAGTCGACCGTGCGTTGCAAAATCGCCAGTGCTAATGCACGGTGTCCAAGCGCTTGAGACGTGCAATACATGCAAAGCAGGGATAAGAAATGACACTCTTTTCCGCGACGCAGAATTCCTGATTTTTGCGACTCGACTCGTTTTGGTTCACTTTCCGCTTCTTCGCTCTGATCTTCATCATTGGAAGAGTCAGAGTCGTCATCGTAGTTGGAGGGGCGAACAGGCCTGTGGAGGCGTGATCGATGGATGGGCTTTTGCGTAGTAGATTGGCCGTGATCAGGGGCAACACGCTCACAGCACTCTACCAACGCCAGTTCAAGTGGCGTAGCCAATCTGTGAAGCACTTCGCCATCGTCTCCGCTGCTGGATATGATGTCAGCACTGACCGAATATTCTGAGCTGTCACTGGGGTCAATTCTGCGTTTAGACGCCTTCTTTCTCCAAAATTCGCGGCGGCGGGACAAATAGTCAACTCTCGTGGCGGGAGAAGAGTCCCCGGGGTGGCAGCGCGACTCGCGTGTTCTGTTTCCACCAGGGAGGAAGAGCACATGAAACGGAGGGGGTGTCGCCATGGCCTCGAAGATCAGAGTTGTTGTGGTGGGACAAACACGTTTTCTGGTACCCAACCATTTTAACTGCGTTTTGTAATTTCCGTAACCCAGCGTTTTTCAAGGCTGTGTTGTGTGATTAGAATGTGTGATTGCAGGAGATTGCAGGAACCGGGATTTTTCTAAATCTAAATAAAAGAGTTAGTATGGTACATTAACGCCAATCAGACGACTACCGTAAAACCCGGATTATAAGTGCCGCCGGTATAGGTGCACACGGAGCTATTTCCATGTACATTTGCTGTTTCTAGGTGTTCCACCCTAGCTAAGTTCATGGAGAACAAATAAAATGTTTCTCCATCTCACAAGCAACACACCCATATGTGGATCTCCAAGTAACTCCGGCTGGTTGCTGAGTTACACCAAAAACCCGAAAAACTCACATGCTTCTCCACTAAAAAAAACACAAACACTTCCGCACGATGAATCGCATCGTCCTTGTTGGTTTCTTGCCCTGCGACAATGGGCGCAGTTGCGATCTACACCCATTTGGATGTGGCAACATTCTAGTCCTCAATAGAGAGGACGGTGGGGTTGGCATGCTCCTGCGCTTGCGGATGACAGCGCCACATGAGTTGGCGTGTTACACCATAAATGGTGATGGCACGGATGGATGTCGTGTCTGTTTTGTTGCCAGGGAGGTAGCAGCCGGTGGGAATGCTGCACGGTTGAACGGCGCAGTTGTTCGTTTGGTGGACGTCTTTACGTCTGACCATGAAAATCGTGCAGTTCGCCGTCTTTTCCATCACAACCGCGGGTACGCGTATGGGCGGATTCAGATGCCTGAATAGTTTCAAATAGTTCTTTTCTAAACTAACAGATTAATTGGTTTAAATTAGTTAAAACGGTCTCTCTAAGCACACATAATTAGGTTATTTAAAACCATTCAAACCCGCTCTTCATCCATGCATTTCTCACTGTCTGTGCAGGGAGGTTCGTGTACACCTCAACGGTCCATTCCGCCACCAACTGCCTTGTCGGCTCCTTCGCGACGCCATTTTCAATGCCTCCTCCCGTCATCATCCAGTTCTCCCACTTCTCACGCATTCTTGACTTGATGGACTTGTTAATTCCAACGTCAACGGGCTGACACAAATACGTGCAGCCCGGAGGTATGTGAACTACCTCAATTCCAAGTGCCTGAATCCGATTCACGATGTTTCCCATCATGTGAACTCGGTACGCATCGAGAATCAGGATGGGGACAACATCTGGTCCCTTCTCATTTCGCCACGGGATCAGTATGTCATCGATCCATTTCTCCATCATTTCCTCGTCCATCCACGCTTTTTACGGGATCAGTATGTCATCGATCCATTTCTCCATCATTTCCTCGTCCATCCACGCTTTTTTCTGACACGCATAGTGTCCTTCACCGGGGTACGTTGCGAACTCACGTGCAATGCGTCCGTTCGCCGCGCCTTTGAAGATGAGCATTGGCGGCAGTATCCCGCCGCTCGCATCAACTGTGGCAGCAAGCGTGACTCTCTTGGTGTCGGAAGTAGAAGAACGAACATGGATCGTTTTCCTACCTTTCTTCTCGAGAGTCTTGGCTGCATGAAACGAAAACGGGATCGGCGTCTGATCCATGTTGATGATCAGCAATGGATCCATGTCCGCAACTTTGTCCCTCATCATCTCGATGAAGTGGCGTGACTCTTCCATGGTCTCGTGGTAGTCCTTTTGGGCTGTGTGCGTTGCAGCACGATGAGTCAGGCCCATTTGCTTCGTGAAACGCAGCACCGCCTTCTCACGAGCGTTTATGCTCTTCAACATAAAGTTTGGCATCAAGCGGGATGCTTCATGTCGAACCATGCGGCTGCTGACCTGAATACCTCGTGTTCTTGTCGCAGCAACAAATTGAGTCAAGTCATCGCGGACAGAGGCAAGAAAACTCGGCCGACCAGGATGTATCTTCCTGGCAGTACCGTTGGTCCTGTAGGGCACAAAAACTCCGTTCTCTTCGAGGTCGTCAACTACTTTTAGCACTTTTTTGAAGCGGTAATAGTACTGGTGGGGTAGCCCAAATAAGGGACACGCTTGGCGAATAGAAACGCCATTAGATGCAAGCGTGCTAATAGCTTGGACTAACTCGCGTTTCTCCTTGATTGTGTAGGAACGCCTTGACACGGCGACCGCGTGAGCGCCGCCGGCGTGGGCGTCAACCAAATCAACAATAGGTTCAGCATTATGTTGCTCAAGAACTTCGACAGGACGTACCATTTTTTAAATCAAATTATGAGCTAAATGAGACAACATTTTATGAATTATTTTACATGCAATCATAATTTGCTTTAGGTATTCTCTCTTTACTCTACAACTTCTCAATCAACAGTGATAAAAAACAGAATGTACGTCTTTTTAGTTGTTCCTTCATGAAGCATTCAGAAACAGCAAAGAGCTCAGCACTGATGGCTGTCATTGCAGAGGTAGGAATTGAAGATGGATGGACATGGAGGTGGAATCGGAGAAGGAGGTGGTATTATGAGATGGCGCGAGTTTGGGAGATATAAAAGTGGGCGGTGAGTGCGCACACTCGCGAAACTCGGAATCCAGCCCGCTAAAAACCTGGACGAGCCCCCAACAGGATGTCACATCTGGCGGGAAACTGTACTATATGGTACAATAGAGTAAAAAAAAGGGTGATGCAGATACCCTCCGTGTTAATAACACTAACTTGCGCCGGATTATAAGTTCCGCCTAATTGTATCTTTTGTACATTTGCGTGCACTTATAATCCGGGTTTTACGGTAGTCCAGATCTGGACAAGACGTAACGACTAGTCCAGATCTGGACTAGTCGTAACTTTTTTTGCAGAAACTCATAGAAGACGACGTCGTACAGCCAAGCGGACATCACCGTTGGATTCCTCCTAGAGACATATCACCACCCCAATATGTTGTCATACACCACAAGCGCCAGTCACGGCCAAAAATTACTACAGCACATCGTGTTATCATCGTGTTATGTTGCGGTCCCATGCAGACGCGAGGAAAATTCTGATGGATTGGTGGTTCTCGAAAACCGGGAACATGTAGATACACAACTTCAACACGAAAAATTTACGGAAATACCCGTCATTATAAGTTATGACTAGTCCAACGATGTGCACCCTCGAATACGACTAGGCCAGATGTGCTCTATTGATGTTCTTAAAAAATTCGTGTTCTGATTGGCGTTAAGAAAGAACTACCGTATAGCTCGGTGTATAAGGCCCTGTACGCCGTCTTAGGTAGTGTCCATTGCATAGACAATAATTTCCTTTTTTCCTTTTTTCCACTGGAAATTTGCTCGCTGTCCGCCATCCGCAGGGGTGGAAATTTTTGTCTGAGTCCAGGTCGGAGTCAGGCGTGGACTGAAAAAAATTCCACCCCTTCTTTCGCCCTCTCGACCGTTCTTCATTCACTTCTTGCCTTTACGTGCCTTCACGTGCTTTTACCTTCTTTTGCATTCTTTTACCTGCATCGTGTTTGGCCCGATATGACAACTGCGCTGCATACAATTGCACCGCGGTCGATTTGGCCCTATAATAAATCAATGCCAGCACGGTTCTTGTGTATACGGTGCTTTTACGTGCATCATGTTTGGCCCAACGCGTGTTCTCAACAATACAACTATGGCAACACGTCCTCACGTTTCACAACATGTGTTCGGAACAATACAACAAGGGTGGCGTGTCTGTCGCGTCTCCAAACATGGAAGATGTCATGTGTCAAAGCACGATGAGTGACGATTGTAACAGAGGAGGTGCAAAAAGACGCAAGCTAAAATAGAACGAAAAATGCGTCACCCGATTTCTTTTATGCAATGGACGGGGGTGATCACCCTTAATTTACACCCCCTAAAATCGGGAAATTTTCCAGTGGAAAAAGAAAAAAAGGAAAAAATACGCAATGAATGCAGCCTTAATTTCCTCGTTTTTCGTATGTATTTTTTCCTTGTATATGTTACTGACCATTTGTAGACCCGTTGATGGTAGGGAGATTTTTGGTGATGACTAGTCAATTGTTGACTTGACTGGCTTGATTGATAGTGATGAAGAATTTAGTGGTGCTGATTCACTTTCCTTCAAGTATGAAGAGTTGTTAATGAAAGGCTTGAGAGTTGCTGGTCAAGAGAATTCTAAGAAGACAGCTGCAACCATATCTATGTAAGATTCCCCAAGAGTTCCAATTGGACTTTCAAGAGATCAAGTGGACATGTGCTTCAACTTCAAAGCTACTGAGTACTATTACCAAAAGTATCACAGACCACCACCATCATCAAGGAACTACTGCAAGAGAGACTTGCTCCTGGTATGCTGGGTTTTAAAGAAAATTTGCCAATGTATAGTAGGTTATTACAACATGCAGATTCCTGCATTTGACACAGATAAGTTCTCTTTCTTGCAAGACCCTCAAGCATCATGGATGCTGTTGGCTTGAAAATTCCAATCAAGTGAGGAGGTTGCTCAAATCCACAGGGATTGTTTTATAAACTGATAGGAGTGAGAAGCAGATGTACCATGCTGATGGTATTCATTTGGACTTCAAAGAACAGAAGCCTTGCTATGCTCTCAATATGTGATATCAATGAGAAGAATGGTGGTACCAAATTTCACATGAGTCATAACCCCAGTTGGTATGCAATGAAGGAGATTTCATCATGTGAGAGTATAAGCCCTGTATATGCACAGAAAGAACTGCCACCAAAAAGCTCATCCCTCAATGCAGCCTTGTGAATACTCTTGGTGCAGCAGTATGGTTAGAAACATGACCATGCCTGTGAATTGTCGATCAGTCGGAGACAACGTACTTTGTTTGAGATGGATTGTTTGTGCTTGCGATGAGTTGCTTTGTCAGCACGTAGAAGCTAATAAACTAGATGTTATTTCAACGAGAAAATGAAATTATGATTATTAGCTTCTACGGTGAAGCTCATGCAACAATCAATGATAAACATGTAGAAAACGAACGAGTCTCGTGAAAATCGGAGACCTATGACAAGAATGGAGGAATCTTGGTGTCAGAACAACAGCAAAGTTCTGGCAAAATGAATGGAGTAGCGATGAGCCGGACGAAGGCCAGAATGCAAGATGAAGAAAGAAAGAAAGAAAGAAAGAAAGAAAGAAAGAAAGAAAGAAAGAAAGAAAGAAAACGAGATTCAAGAAGCATGATTATGCCAAAGGGCACAGGCTTCCGGTCACTACCCCTTAACACTCCCTCTTGATGTTTATGATGGTTACCAGCCCATCAATAAACGTCGCAAACGGACAAAAGAAGCATGTGTCAACCCTTTGGTGAAGAGGTCATCGAGCGGGTGTTTGGTGTCAATCTTGACTAGAGTGATTCTCTGGGAAGGGTCTCCTACTTTTTCTCGGAACCAATGGTATTTGATTGCATAGTGTTTGGACCAAGGAGTCATGCGGCGAGGCTCCAGGCGACCAGGGTCAGGGCACCAACGTTGTCTTCACGCACTTTGCAGTGAATATTGGAAACAAATGAAGCATCAAGGCCAACAGCATCGCTGAGCTCACGGATGAGTGAGACCAGCGGAAGGAGGTCCTTGCATGCCGTGCTTAGGATGACATACTCTGCTTCTGTGGTGGAGAGGGTGATTTTGGTTTGAAGGCGGGAACGCCATAGGACAGGGCAACCAAAGGCAAGGATGACATAGCCAGTGCAACTACGGGCACAGTGAGGATCCAGCGCATCTTCGTGTCCATAAAGGCCAGCAAAGTTGGCATCGGGGTAGCAATCCACACGCGGGACTAGAGAAGGAGTCACGATGAGTCCTTTGTCCATCGTACCCTTCAAGTAACGCCCAATCTGAATGAGCGCCAACTCATGTCAACGGGTGGGTTTGAAGTTGTAACGGGCACATTGGTGGACAGCGAAGGCAATATTTGGTCTGGAGTGGCCACTGAGGTAGAGCTGCAGGCCAACAATGGCCGCGTAGTTGAAAGAGCCTGACACCGGGTTTCCATTGGCATCCTTAGGAAGAGGAGACATTTCAGCCGGGGTGTTGATAGGGGTGGAAAGGCTGCTAGATCTGCCAACAGCTTCAATGATGCATTTGGTGAGGCCAGTCTGGAGGAGAGTGATTTGGGAGCTGGTTGAATCAGAAGAACGAATGATGTCAACACCAAGGAAACCTTCAGCAGTCCCTTCACGACGGATGCAAATGCCTGCGGTCTGGAGGGAGGAGATGAGTGTCGTGATCTCAGCATTCGACTTTGCATAGATGAGTAAGTCATCGACGTAGACCACCAAGATACAGATTTCTTGGTGAAACGGCAGGGATCATAGGCCAAGGGAGTTAAACCTTGGGCTACCAGGTGTTCGGAGAGGTAGTGGAAGAAGCTACGGGAGGATTGGCGCAGGCCATAAACTGACTTCTTGAGTTTGAGGACCAAGTCTCCATCGCGTTGAAAACCAAAAGTTTGCGGACATAGATATGCTTATCAGGACCAAGGGGGGCATGCACGAAAGTGGCAGTGATGTAGGCTTGGGCAGAAACAAGGTTGAGCCGGGTGGCCAAAATCATCATGGAGCAAACGGTCGTCGTCCATTGGACAACTGGTGCCCAAGTCATGAAGAAATCGATGCCTTCCACTTGCATGTCACCTCGCACACAGAATCTGGCCTTGAATTTCTTGGCTAATCCATTGGGAAATTGTTTGAGATGGAATGCCCATGTGGTGGGGAGAACATGCATCCAAGGTTCACGAGGGACGAGCTCCCATGCCTGAAAGTTGGATTCCAAAGTGGTCAATTCGGTTTCCATGGCCTCCCACCATTTTTCAGCATGAGGACTGTGGATGGCCTGTGAGTAGGTAGGACTGTCAGAGATGTCTCCAGCCGAGGAGGCCATGAGGATGTGAGGTTGAACATCTGTGATGGTAAAGGAAGTATAGTCATCCATGAGGTCAGGCTGGAGGTAGGCCGAAAAGGTGTAAAAGAATGCTGAGCATAGCGAGATGCATCAATCGTCGTTAATTAGGTGATAACCAATTTATGAGAGCTATTTTGTAGTCAATACAATCCTACGTATTGACAATGCATTTCAGTGGCTCTTAGATAGGGCCTTTTTGGGCTAAGGACCTCAGAGAGTACTTACGTGCTACTCATGTACTGATAGGTACATGCATGATTGCACATGGAGAAAATGATCTGTGTTTTGACTGGTTTCGGCTAGTATAGCATACCATTGCAGTGAAAGAACCCATCAGGTGTTCAATATGGATTGTTTTAAGCGGCACAAGCATGTGGGGTAAGGGTAGGGAGTGTGGTTATGACTTTTAGTATGCTGTGTGCTTTGTGCCATAGGTCAAGAAACTTTGCAGGATGGGTGAGGTAAATGTGGCGGATGGATTGATGATGAATGGAGGGATGATGTTTTGTGACGTAGTCTGCTAAGTTAGTGGCTCCAGCGCGCCAATAGGTGTGAAACTGTTTTTGATTTTCACAACAATGGAGCCAACGGAAGCCCATATCCATTGCTTTGGTGCGTTTGGGTTGGATGATGTTGGTGACAACGCCAAGAGCTGTGGAGTCCTCAATTTTATGGGAGTGGGCGGTTGTGGATGTCCCAGCTCCTTAAGAAGGTGTCTTTGTGGTACAGCCTCTCTTGCATTGATGTATAAAGTGCCGAGTGCTGCTTCGGCAGCTGAAGACATGACAGGTTTGATGATTTGTGTGAGGGTTAAGATGGCGCCGTTGTTGTGAGGGGATGGATCGTCTTCCGACAGGAAGAAATGCCCCCCGGCCCTGCTGCACGCTTTTGTTTCAGACAGATAGGAGGCATCACTGTGGACAGCAAGGATCTTGTTGCTGGTGCAATAAGTTATCATGGCGTCTTGGTGCATCATGGCGTAGTCAAGGAACTGTTGTATTTTCAACAGGGTATTCAGCGTTGGAGCCACTTGTTGAGTGGCGAGTGAACCAAGTGCAGGTAGCATGGTGCAGTCCACTGCACGTGCATAGTAAAGGAAGACCCCGATGACTTCTTGGACAAAAGTCTTGTCGGATTTGGAGAGTAATGCAGTGTTGTCTTCAGTGTTGACAAATTGTTGTTTGGTTCCATAGGTGCGGGGTGTATGAGGATAAGGTTGATGTTGTGGTTTGGTGGGAACAGGATGGTGGAAACGGTGGCCTGCCTTTTTACAGTAGCCTGGCATGGAGAGATGAACCTGTCAGAGGGTATAGTCCCATGTGATTTTGAGCTCGAGGTATCGCTCACCTTTCCAATCTTGTGACGTTTTGTAGTGTTTGTTGAGTGTTTGGATAAGGTGGTGGGCATGTTCAATGCCGACATATTTTACTCCAAAATCGTCGACACATAGGGTGAATGAGATGGGACGCCAATTGTGTTTCCAGAAACCTGGTGTGATGGTGCTCTGTCGGTAGCATTTGGTGGCGAGTCGCTTTTTGAATAGTTGCTGGGCAATGATTCCTGCTTGTGGGAGACCGTACATACCTTTTTGGATCAGGACATAGACGTATCCGTCAGGAGTTTGTCGAGATTGTAGAGTGCAATGATGTGGTCTCGTATGTCAGACAGTTTGAGGCGCATGTATTTGGGGTGAACCATTGGAGTGTTGAGGTAGAAATCCCTGATGTCGATGGTCGTGAATCGTGCACCTTTGGTGGAGATTACGCTGTTGAGGAAAACCTTGGTGGTCAGCATGTCCACTGTAGGTGTGCCGCAATTGCCAGGGTATGTGATTCTGTTGCCGCCAACCCTAAGACGGATGCGGTAGGGGTCCTCCTTCTCAGGTCGGAAATTAGCAAAGATTCGACCGTAAGTGACATCTTTTTGGCAAGTTGGAGGTATTTGGTTGGGTGCATGAAGACTGTGGTGTTGGTGCCCTGTACTGTACCGGGGATGCCTTGGACGAGGCGGCCGAGTTCTTAACCGTAGACATTTTTCCATAAGGTGCGGTACTTTGGGTTTTTAATGAGGTGCCGATACTAAAGGAGTTATCCGGTGTCTGTGTTTAGGATGGCTGAGAGTCCATTGCTGGGAAAATTGCAGCTTGTTGTGGTGTGAGTGGCGTTTGGGTGTTGTGCAGGAGATGTAAGATGGTTTCCTGTGTGATTGTGTGAACGCGACTGAGCGTGTTGTATGCCGGGCCGTTGGTGGTGTGGACACCCTTGGATGTGGTGGTATGGTTTGTGGTGGTGTCACCCTTGGAGACTTTGGAGGTGACTGTAGCAACAGTAGTGGGGTGGACACAGATTCATCATCGCTTGCACTGGAGTCACTGCCGTAGTCTGATACTACTGGCGGTGGGAGGGGTTAGGTGTATGTTGTTCCCTCTGTGGTGGGAGAGGGGGTGATTGTGTGAGGATTTTTAGTCGCGTTAGGTCAGTTAGTTGCAATTTGTTGTTGTGATGGGCCTTATGTTGGTTGTGAGGAGGTGCAACAGGTTTGCGGTGGCTGATATTATGGCATCTGCTGATGTGACCTAGGGGTTGGTGATGTACTTGTGCTTGAAGAAAACTGTGGCAGAGATGCGGGTAGTGCGCGATGATGGTGTCCATACTTTCCAGCATCGATAGTGTTCATATGATATGCCGATGACATATCCTTTGGTGCAGTGTTGAACAAAAGTTTTACGGCAGTGAGGTTTATCATGGACAAGTGCCTCCATACCGAGGGGTACGAATGGGTGAGCATTGTAGTCATGATGGCCATAGAGATGTGTATGGGAGGACATGTGTGGGTACGCATTTGATTGCCGCAGAAGACTGAGTTGGTGTTCCATCTGTGGTAGTAATTGGCACCAAAGGTGGAGGGGAAATTTGGAGTCTGTGCCACTGATGATGGCAATGAAGTGATCCTTCCATGTATGGATGGCTTTCCCTGCAATGTTCCTTCGCTGGTCGTCAGGTGGAACCAGTTGGTATGACATGCCTGAGTTGGTGATGACCATTTTGTATGCGGCCGATATTTCATTGTCCAGGACTTGTCTGGTGGGTTGGATCCCGCAGGCTTTCATGCGTTGGAGTGCCCGGTTGCATGTAAGGATGAGTTCGCCTTCGGTTTTGTTCTTGGTTGGTTCAGCCCAGATGGAGTTACTGTCAACATGGTACAGGATCATTTGGTACCGATTGCCTTGGCTGGATAAATGTGGGAACCTACCGGTTTGATCTGTGTAGAGGGTGTTATGGGTTTCGTAGGTCTGGATGAAAATGTCTTTTTGTTGAGGGAGGGGTAAAGGCAGTATATCTTGGGGAAGTGCCTGTTTGGTGGATTGTGTGCCTTGTCGCTGGTTCCACATGTGTCCCTGTTGTGTTTCCTCGGATTGTGGGAAATGTTTGTGGACATTTCAGTGATGAGGGGTCATGTGCTGTAGTTTCCTTTGCAAATGGCAGACAGCCATGTTGATTTAGTGGGGAAACTGGCTGCGGCATGGAGGTACATTATGGACTGTGCGATGCTGGGTAGTTCATATATGTTGAGCATATGTTCTGTGTTGCATTCTAGGGAGGCTTGTAGGTGTTTGTGGATGTGTGTAGGTGTAGGGACACGATATCGGGTACTGGTGGATTGTAGTCCACATTTCGAGTCAAGGATGAGAGTGTTGGTGGTTTCATTCACAGTGATGGGACGGAGTGGGACCTGCCAGAGGCCAGTGTGTGGGCATCTATAGCCAGTGAGGACCGGGTGTTCGGTTATGTTGATGGTGTTGGAGTCATAGAAGTTGACTTTGTGTTTGTTGTACACGGCTGTGTAGTTGGCATCGGCGAACTTGCTGCCACTGAGTAGTGTTTGGTGCAGGTTGGGTACAATGTCTACTGTGTTGGCGGGTGTGCGTACATTGAGGAGGAGGTGTGCCTGGGTTGTGGCCGTGGTGGTAGTTCCTGTGGGCAGCATGAATGTCTTGGTTGATGGGACGTTTGAGTGTGTGGTGTGTGAATGGGTCATGTAGGGTACCTACTGTGGAGGTGGCGCCGGTGTCGCTGACCACAGATGGGACGGAGCCGTTGACAATACCTCGTTTGATGGTATGGGGTGACATGCAGGTTGCCTTGCTGCGGATGCTGTTGATGCCTGTTTGCTTGAGTGGGTGAACTGTGCAAGTAGGTTTGTTGGTGCTTGTGAGGCGCCAGTGTTTGCTGTTGGTTTCGCAGTGTTGTGGAGGAAGGGTGAAGCAGACACGGCGTATGCAGTGTGAAGGTGTAGATAGTGGAGACCAGTAGTTTAGAGTTTCAAACCTGTGTGTGGGATTAACATTGTTTAAAATAAAATTAATACTAGGCTCCACAATGTCCTACATCTTGGCAAGGTACCATTGTGGACGTGTGTCCTTGTTCTTCTCAAGGGCAAAACAGGCGTCGTCCTCATGGTAGACATTGCTTTTCTTGCAGGAGTTGCAGTAGCGTGGGCTTTTGGCGGTAGTGTTGCGGGTGGTGTGTTGTGTTGTGCATGGAGGGCCGCCGGTGGTGGTACCAGGTGTAGGGTTTTGTTTGTTGGAAGTGAGGAGTGCCATGAACCTGGTCGTTTGGGCAAGAAGTTCTTGCTGTTGTGTTTTGAGTTGCTTGAGGCGGTGGTCTTGTGTCATGGTGACTGCGGCTGCGTGTTCCTGGGTGTGTTTGAGGGCATTTTCGAGACTGTTAGTGTACTTGAGGATGGTTTGATGGTCGTTTGATGAGAGAGTTCCAAGGGAGGTGGCGCCAATGCTGCCGTAATTGGTGAATGCGTTGGCACTTTCATACCCGCTGGTGCGAGCTTCTCGCTCGGCGTTGAACTTCTCCTTGCCCTTGTACAGAGTGACAAAATGAGACTTGGCAGAGTCCCATGTTTTGTCGGTGGAGGGTTTGAGTTCCCATGCCTGCATCTCTTTGTTGTCGAACATGTCTGATGAGTACATGCTTTTGACGTAGTACTGGACCTTGGTTGTGTCGGGAGCAGGTACGCCGATATCTAGGCATAGCTTTTTGTGCTTGTTGAGTTTGCGGGCAAACTTTGTGATGTGGGACAAGAGATCCCATTGGACATAGAAAGCGGCTGCCGCCTGTTTCTTCTCCAATGTCGTCACGACACACCATTCGGTACGTAGATGCTCGAGGATAATCTTGATGGTCTGGGCTCCATAGCCAATGTAGTCGTCGTCGAGTTCTTCAAGGTACGTGTCATCGACTGCTTCACGTACGATTTTGTCGGCGATGATGTCGTCAACACTCTCCTGCTTCCAGAACTCTTGGCACTCAAGATTGTGGTCTGCCATGATGTGAGTTCAGTGGGTGAGAGTTGTGTTGTTTGCAAGGCTTGCTGGGATGATTGGAGGTAGGACGATGAGCATTGTTGTGAGCGTGGGGACATTGGTGACGGTTAGGTACTCTGTGTCATTGAGGACGAGTGCGAGATGGCCGTGTCACCTGCCCCAGCTTGTATTTTTGATGGCTGCGGCAATCTTGGCGAGTTGTTGTTTCAGCATGTTCATGGTGGAATTTGATGGTTGGCCAACAATTTAGTCAATTGGCATGGGTGCGATGATGGACAGGACTGCTTCGCGGACTAGGGCTCCGATGGCTGTGGGTGACGACATGTTTGTGTTGCAAACGGGTTGGTTGGTTGTCGAGTGGTTAGGTTTTTAATTGATGAAAAAGTGTAAGTTATCACTGCTGAGCATAGCAAGATGCATCGATCGTCGTTAATTAGGTGATAACTAATTTATGAGAGCAATTTTGTAGTCAATACAGTCCTACGTATTGACGACGCATTTCAATGGCTCTTAGATTGGGCCTTTTTGGGCTAAGGACCTGAGAGAGTACTTACGTGCTACTCATTTACTGATAGGTACATACATGATTGCAAATGGAGAAAATGATGGGTGTTTTGACTGGTTTTGGCTAGTATAGCAAAGAAAGCAGTTGCAATGGGAGGAACCAAGACCAGTCAAGTCATGTTGGAGGAAGGCGAGCTTGGAGAGCTGACCATGTCGTATGCATGCGGTGGAGTGGCATCGGGTGTGGTGAGCACCAATGTTGGCCATGGCAGGAGGAAGTTGGGCCCATGATGATGCAGTAGCCAGTGCGAACTGTGGGAGGGTCAAGAGCAAAGTGAAACCTGTTTCCATTGCCCCTGGGTCTAGTTGTGTTCAAGGGCTGGACCATCTTTCCATGTGCCGGAGCGGGTGCGTGATGGATAGCGTGAGGACATCTGTGGGGACATCTGTGGGGAGGTGGGTGGTGAATCACTGGAGGGTGGACCATGAGGGAAGTCAGCAGGTACATGTGCAGGAGGCGTGGGTGTATCCGATGGAGCTGGTGGGGGGGGGTAGGGATGCTCCCTCATGGAGCCACGGGTGCAGGCTGCATGTGGATAGGAGGGTCTGGGTGGAATGCTCCCTCTGGGACCATGGGCGCAGGCTGCATGTGTTCAGGAGGATCTGGGTGGTGCGAGTCAGGTGAAGGAAGGTGGTTGGTAGGGACTCCCTTGGGGTGGCAGGTGGGTGGGAAACCAATAGATGGTGTTGACCGAGCCAGTGCCTGTTGGCGCTGAAGATTGCACATAGCGAGGTCATATGGGGACAACCAATGGTCGTCAAGGAGCTTGGAGGTGGGTGTGATATCTGTAGGGTCAATGTAGCATTCCCTGGATGTCACAAACAACTGCTCAAAATGGTGGTCCCGCTCGGATTCATTGGTTAGGGAGGGTACGGTTGTGAAGGCATTGTCAAAGATGACATGAAACTGCGGTGAAATGTGTTGGGTGCGGAGATTCAGGATGAGAGGGACGGAAGTTGAGTGGTGGGGTGAGAAACCAACAAATATATTCTTGACGGACACGGCTTTCCCATTTAGGGATCTTTTTTCCATCCTGGAGCCGTGGGTCAAGGACATAAATGGGGCAGCCAAAGACGTGGGCACGTGGGAGACCAGAGCACAAACACTTGATGCCAGAAAATAGCTCTTCAGGGGAAAGGCCTGCACCATGTTGGGGAAGTTTGTTGCATACCCAGACTGCATAATTCATGGCCAAAGGCCATAGGCCAATAAAGGAATGGTCAGGCCGATGCAGGGTGGCATGGAGCATGTTGGCTCAGGCCATGTTGGTGATGGTCTGAATAGCTTGATGATGAGCGCCAATGCCACTGAAGCACAAGGTCTGGCCAAGGCGTGTGCAATGCTCGCGAAACTCAGCGGAGATGAAAACACCATTGTCAGAGTGGTATTGCTTGATGGTGACACCAACATCGGCTGCCTCAGATTCTAGGAGCATCTTGCCACGGATAGTGTCACTGGCAGCGGTGGTCAGTTGATGATAGATGAAAAGAAATGTGCTGCAATTGTCAACGTAGATCGTGCCACATGTGTAGCTATTGCGTGAAGAGCTGTGTCCTGAATGAGAGGTGACACCACCAGGAACAGGTGAGATGAAGTGGTCACAACTGAAGCAATCACCAGGTTTGACATGGTTCTCTTTGAGGACCATCTGATGGGGTGCCCCAATGCGGGAAGAATGGATAGTTGGTGCTGGACGAGTGGCCTTGGAGATCTCACAGGGGGCACTGAGAAGATTGTCACAGGATGTACTGGGAATGTTTTAGGTGCATGGAAGAAGGGGAGCATCACAGAGATGGACCAGGTCATCTGTGGAGGAAGGAGTCACTGCGTGCCGTTGTCGGGTGATATTCTGGATGGTGGAGAGGCCGGCATGGGACAGGCGTTGATGCCATAGGAGGAGTTCCTTCTGTGCAAGGGATAGGTTATGGTTGGAGGCAGCCAAAATGGAACGCGCCCAAATGTCCCGATCAGATGCATGAAAAGAAAAACATCTGGCCCAGAAGCAGCAAGGAGCCTGATCTGATGGGCAATGGGCATAAAGGGAGGATCGGAAGGTGACCATTACCATAAGGTGCATGGAGGAAGAAACCGCCAGGAAGGGTGATGGAGTACTTGGAAATGTCTTGCTCGTCGTGACCACCAAGTGACCTGGGGGCTGAGGAGGCAAACAGATGCCCTGGGTATGTGGCAACCCTTAATCTCAATGGTGTGTTTGCGCCCGTGATGATCGAGGATATGCCAGCAAAGCATACCTTCTCCCGCAACTGTGTTGACGCCAGAGAGATCACGAATCTTGGCAGCACTGGGAGAGTAAGAAATGAATACGGAAATCTCATGGGTGGGTGCGCCTAATGTTTGAAAACTGGAATAGCCTGGGGATGTTCACGCACAGTTGGAAAATGGAGCGCCTCAATCACCTTGTCCAGGACCTACAGGTAGACTTGATTGCGGGATGCAAGACACAGTGTGATTGGCGCCTTGTTCCGCAACACAGACGGTTCTTACAGCTCCTATGCCCCGGCACTTCAACCGTTGGAGTGGCAGCCAACAATGTCAATGAAACGATCAACAGAGAACAAATGGGTGACACAGCACTGGCAGCCATAGGACGGCTAAGCGATGTGGTCACGGAGACAGGCTGTGATGATACAGGTCTTGCCAGGTGGTCCTGGCTCAGGATTGGTAGTGGTAGGCAAACCACAAGGGTAATATGTGGATATCTCCCTTGCAAACCAGGGAAGAGTTCGAGGGGACACACCGTGTGGGAACCATACTCCCGATACTTCCAAGCCCTTCGTGATTTTTGCTACCCTTCCACCATCTTTATTGATGACTTGGCTTCAGTGGTAAAACGCTGGCAAGACATTGGAGAAGAGGTCCTCCTGTGTATAGATGCAAATCCAGATGTGTACAAAGGCAAACTAGCGGCGAGGCTAGCACTGCCTGACATTCAACTCAAGTGTCTCATGGAACCAGCCCTGGGGAGCCAGGTACCCAACTCACACTTCCGTGGTACTGGGAAAATATCTACCATCTTTGGGAGTCCAGGCCTTGTGGAAGGCCACACAATGTGCTACCCTCACTGATATTGTGTTGGCGACCAAGGGTCTTTCTCCTGGAGATCTCAGCGGCATCTCTCTTGGGGGGAGACTATCCGACTATTGCCCGTCCCTCCTCCCGAACTCTCACTTGTAAGATTACATGGATCCATCAAAAGTATTGCACTTCAATGAACAAACTGGTAGCCAGACATAAAATGCATGATAAGCTCCACAAAATTGAGGAACTCAAACAAACTTCGATCATCAATGCACAACAATGATACGAAAAATGGGACACCGAACTTGGAGATTTCATGAAACACTCCGAAGCCGTATGCGCCAAATTTAAAGTTGTGCCATTGAATATAGCCCTACTGTGGGGCAATGGCTATGACGTCGCTCGGTCTTAAAGTGGCTCCTTCGATGGCACAAAGGGAAAGTACCCGATACTTGGAACATGTGTCGGGTGGTGAGGAGGGTTAATATCGCTGATCCCCTTGCCCTAAGCAAACAAGAGGTACACCATTGCCTGCATAGTTGTCTCGAACACTTGTTTGAACTCAGAACACAAGCACCAGCACTACGACCGAAGCACCTGAACTGGCAAATAAAGGTAGCATGACAATGAGGAGATGAAGAGGCAGCGACTGAAATCTTACGTATTATCAAGAACGAGGCTCGTCGCCAACGTCAATGAACTGTCAACAGGGTCGTTAAGGACTCTCGAGGTCGATTTGTGCTACGATCCAAGTATCAGTGAACGGACACAACCAAACCTACACAAAACAGGCTGAAGTCGAACATGTATGCGGGGAACAATTATGAAATCGTTTCTTGCTGGGTAAACAGGCACCACTGTCGGTGTCAGCCCTACAACAGGAAATAGGCTGCCTCAGTGACACGGATGCTGCAAGGAGAATCCTTGAGAATGAATTTGAATTTACAAATGAGTGGGATACAGCGACAGTAGATCTGCTGAAGGCATTGGCATGCCTTCGTTTGGAATGTGAAGACATCCCCAGCTCCAGTTGTGAGGTCACAGTGGAAGAATTCAATAGCTTCTGGTCGACATGTACAGAAACAACTTCATCGTCAAAAAGTGGTCAACACTTTGGACACTATAGTGCCATCTTTGAAGACAACGGCCTTACTCTCCTCCAAGTTCGTAGCATAAACTTTGCTGCCTGTAGAGGTTTCCCTCTTGAACGCTGGCAACAGGGAGTCACAGTGCTACTGGAAAAAGTTGCTGGGAACATACGCATAGACAAGCTACCTGCTATATGCCTTTTAGAGGCGGATTTCAATTGGTGGCTCAAGGTTGTGTTTGCCAAAAGGATGATGTATCAAATGAAGAAGACAGGTGTTCTACCGTTGGAACAAGGTGCCACCTCTGGGAAAATGGCATTGGACTCCTCCATGACAAAGCAATTGTTTTTTGACCAGGTCAACATTTTACATGAAACTTGTGCCATCTCTAGTAACAACGCAGCGAATTGCTACGATGCAGTGAACCATGCAGCTGGTAGCTTCGCACTACAAGCTATGAATGCCCCCATCACCCTGATCAAGTGCTACCTTTTATGTATTCAGACTATGCAGTTCTTCCTAAAAACAGGCTTCGGAATGGCTACCACAAGCTACGGAGGTTCAAAATGAAATCCTTACATGGGATTAGTGCAAGGAAGTGGAGCAGCCCCGGCGGCTTGGACTGCTATTAGCACAGTTATGCTAGCTGCTTGTAAATTCAAAGGATTTGGTGCCCACTTCATGTTGGTCTGGTCAGGTGTGATCCGTAGCATTGCTGCTCTCCTCTATGTAGATGATACGGACTTACTCCATCGGTATCCAGAGTTGGTATCTTCTGATACTGACTTCTTCCACCGAGTACAAACGGGCACCTACTACTGGGCAACCCTTCTACAGGCTACCGGTGGAAATCTAAAGCCCGAAAAATGCTACTGGTACCTACTCTCGTATCGGTTCATCTGGGGGGAAGCAATGCTGTATGATCTCCGCATACCGCAACCGAACTCTGAGGAAGTCGTCATTCAACTAAAAGATCCGTCCAAAGCTTCTGAAGTACTGGGTGTATGATCTAGCCCAGCGGGGTCTGGCTCTGCCCATCTGGAAATCTGGACCACATGATAGCAAAAGGTTGTAAGTGGAGTAACCACGTCTTGCATAGTCCTCTTCAGCCAGCTGAAGTGTGGCAGAGTTTCAAGACACAAGCCTTGCCCTCGGTCAAATATGGACTCATTGCCCTGATGTCCTCCGGACAAGAGGTTGACAAAGCTTTCTCAGCGTGGTATTATTCATTCCTCCCAGCCCTAGGTGTCAACTGGAACATAACCAGAGAATGGAGGACCCTCCGGACACATTACCAGGGCCTAGGTTTACCACAGGTGTCGCTGGAAAAATTGGCGACGTCACTACAATACCTACAATGGCATTGGGGAACAAAGGAACCCACTGGTGAATCACTTCGCTGTGTCTTTGAACTTGTACAACTAGAAGTCGGCCTAGCTGGAAATTTCCTCCGTCGTGACTATCATGTTTATGGCAGACTAGCCACCCACTCCTGGTTCAAAATACTCTGGGAATATGTTCATTACTTTGGAATTGATTTAGATCTTGATAATGTCACAATTGACCCTGTTCGTGCGCGTGACAAGATAGTGATGGAAGAAGTGACTAAGATTCTTCCGCTATCTCAGTGGGACAGTTTTAATCAAGTGAGGAAATACTGTAGGGTTTACTTCCTGTCACAACTGCTTCTTAGTGACGGAATGACAGTGGATCCAAGCAAGCTTGGTGGTCTACGAACACAGCAAGGTTCTCCCATGCTCTTCCCTAAAGAGGAGCCTACTACTTATGATTTCAGTCTGTGGCGAGACACAATTTGCATGCTTACCTTGCCCTCCTTCCGTTTATCTCCGAAACTAGGAAAATACATTTGCAAACCATATGACTTGGTATACTGGCTAACAGATACCACGAGGAGCTGTGTTATACAAGTCGAATACGGTAGTGCACCGATGCCCATCTTCCAATAGTCACAAGATACTTTACTCAAGGACGTCAAATTTACCAATGAGTCTCAGGACACCTGACTCCGGAGGGTACTCATGTTGCTTCCATCTGTGAAATCTCTGATACCAAGATCACTGTCCACTCACAATCCCCACTTAAACTCCAGCCACAGTCCCCTGATGCATGCTCTCTCCGTGAAACCTTACTTGCCATGGCACCATATTTGTTGCTACGTGGCCTCACTCTGGAAGGTGACGGTAATTGGCTCCTTACAGCATTCAAGCAAGGATCCCTGATTCTATGCCATGACGGCTCATTCATGCGGGATAAGAATGACTCGTACTGCTTGGCAGCAACACTTCTCTGCTGCACAAAAACTGGTAACATTGCTAGTGCAACGTACTGTGAAAAGACAATGAAGGATGTCACGTCGAATTACCATGGTGAGCTCATAGTTGGAGTTATAGCGGCTCTCATTCTGTGCACATTAGCTTCGCTCACACCTTCTGTGACTAAACACATTCATGAGATCTTCTGCGATAATATGGGAGTGGTATCTCATGGGAACTCAGTGCAGCAAAACCTGCCTGAACATCAATCGCAGCGGGACCTTCTTGTTCTACTCCAGAAGAATATATCGCATGCACCACTAAGGATTAGTTACACGCACGTCTATGGTTACATTGACAACAATAAGGCATTCTCGGACCTAAGTCTACCACAGCAGTTAAATGTGATAGCGGACCAATTAGCGAAGGAATGCCTCTTGGACCACATCCAAAAAAGGACCTCATGGGGCCCAATCTACCCTCATGAACCAGTACGTGTCTGGATAAGGGGAACCAAAGTCACATCATCGATATGGAGTGCACTGTATGGCTACTGGGGAGCAGAGACCGATATGACATTGTTCCAGAAAAAACGAATAGTCACACATTACTGGTTCAATAACATAGCTTGGGATTATGTTGGGAGGGCCATGGAAAACCACCCTCAAATGTTCAACATCTGGGTGACGAAGCATATCTCCAGTTTCAATGGGAACAACCGGCAGCTTTCACGCTATCAAAAGGTTATCATCAACATATGTCTGTGTCGTGGACACAACGATGAATCTACTTCACACGTAACTCGATGTCCTAATCCTGGTCTACAGCAGATTTTCTGGAAAACAGTGGACTCGTTACTTGACTGGATGGAAAATACACACAGCAACATCAGAGTAATTGAATGTCTCAAAACATATCTCTTGTTGTATGGGGAAGTGTCCATGGCCAACATTGCCAGACCATTCCCTCAACTATCCCACTGGGCGATGGAACTGGATACGCTAGGCTGGGATAATTTCCTCGAAGGACGTATAGGCAGAGAAATTATCCCTCTTCAAGAGGCTTCGATGAAACGGCAAGGATCTCAACGTCACATAAAATCATGGACCATGGAATTTATTCATCGGTTGCTGGGAATCACCCATACACAATGGCTATACCGTAACACAAGAACACACCTTCAGCTGCTGGATGGAAATACAGCGTCGGAACACAGCGACGTCATGGAACAAGTCGGCAGAGTCCTGTTCACGGATCCCGCCCTATTACTCCCACAATATCGACACCTTCTGGACTTAGACTTTGAAAAACTTGGTGCTGGCTTGACCACTGATCGCCAGTACTGGCTGGCCAACTTAGAATCGGCAGTGAAGGCCTTCCAGAACACTGCCCATGCTACTCCCATTCCTGTTGAACCCATTCCTATTGAACCACTGTAATTGGACCCTCCTATGCTTGGCTAACATTTACAGACCCGAATACCTTAGCTTGGCCCATCTCTGGGCTGAATGCACCCCAATTGGGGTATGAAGAAGAACTTCCCTTTAGTTTCTTCTTGATGGCTACCTTGCCATTGCTCTACCTTGCTGGAAAAGAAAGACTTGTTGTCCGTGCCTTGATAATACGTAGATAACCGCACGATTTACTATGCAATATTTGATATTTGGGAGAGTAAGAAATGAAGTCTTCTTTGCATGGAATGATACAACAAGATGCTCCGGTGTCCACAGTGAGAGGAGGTGTCGTGATGGTAGGACTAGAAGTGAAGGCAGATTCCAGGAGAACTGGAAATGAGTGAAAGCTGGTGCTGTCTGCAGTGATGTTGATGGAGACAGATTGCTGTTGGGGAGGAGCAAGGCGAATAAGTAAGAGGTTTATGCCAGCACGTGCCGGATTGAAACTGTCCACAAAATGGGGAGGCGGGTGCGGGAGGGAAGGCGGTGAGGGTGCTGGAGGCAACAAGCCTAATTGAGAAGAGTTGATGGTGTTAGCCAGCATGGTCTCATGTTTCTGAGATGCCCGGGTGAAACGTCATCGGGTTTGCCAACCAATGGGTTTCCAAATGAGCCGAGCAGATCCGTGAATGAGGGCCGAGGGAAATGATAGGTGGGTAGAGGTCTGGTGGAAGACCAGAGTGGGATGGGATGTCGCCTCCGAGACCCACAGCAAGCTGAATGGAAGGAACCGGCAGGCGAGTTTGAACAAGCCACGATAGGAAGAAGAGGAAAGCAGCAATGCCTGGGAGAGATGTTGCATGATCCAAGGAAGGTCATGAGCTGAGGAGCATCGAGGTGGAGGATCATAGGTGGGTTGATGATCAAGAACAGGATCCCAATGGGTGAACGGCAAGCTGGAAGAGTGGGCACCCAGGATCATGTCTAAATTGTTCTGTAGGGAGGCCACCGTGTCAGAAGCAAAAGTTCCCGAAGAGAGGCTGGGACGTCAGTTGAAAGAAATGAGCAAAGTTGTGTGGCGGTGCACAACCAACCAGGCATAAGTCTTAGTGCACGGGCGAAGGACAGGAATGGGATAATGAATCAAGCTAGGGCCACCAATCCAATCCAGCCACTGACCAACAGACATGTGGGCGAAGAAGAGACCCATGCCAAGAAGAAAGCATCCAGCCGTGATGCCAAGGTTGGTGAGAATTACCAGGAACCAAAAGAGCGAGTCGCCAAGTGTCCAACCATGGTGCCAATCGTAAAGCTCGGTAGATCGGGGGTGACATGGTGGGCGGTGCGGCGTAGCGGCTTGACAAACCATGAAGGGAGTCCGCGTGTGTTGCTGAAATTGCCAAGAGCTTTAGAGGCATAGTGCCAGGGGATCCAGCAAAGGGGCTGCAGTAATGGCAGGTGTATCGCCAAGCTGATATTCTGCCAGGTTGTGCTAAGGTGAGGCGCAACAAACCCAAGGAACCCAAGGGACCAAATGGATGTGAAGAGTCCGGATGACAAAGGGTCAGGAAGGGGAGGAGGGCGGGCCGGGTAGGTATGACGGCTAATGGGGGCCTGCAAGAGCAGTTTGAACCCCACGAGGGTAGCTGTCATGATGGAAGAAGTGAAAAACCAAAGGAGCCATTGGAGCAAAGGAGGATGGGTTGCCAGGATCACGAAGGAGTGGGCCAAACCAAGCCAAGGGATTCGGAACATTTTGTAGGGAGAACGGCGATTGCCTAGACCAAAGGATAGGCCGCCTACCAGTTTGAAAGCTGGTCGAGACCAACGGCTGCAAGGGCATGGGCAGCGGAGTCTGTCATGGGATCGTCCTCAAGGGAAGGGGAGTCATCGTCAGGAGACTCGGAAGGGTCGGCGGGTTCATCATCATCATCTGCTTGGGTGGTTGCAGAGCCCACCAAGTTGGCTAGGAGGGTGCCGTCAACATCCTCAGCATTCTCTAAGAGGGCTTGGTGGATGCGGCGGATAAAGTTCCCTTTGTCTCCCTTCTTGAAGCGGGGACCAGTGATGTTGTTGGGACGGGAGGAGCCGGAAGATCTGGCAGCTTGGCGTTGGGTGGAACTGGGTTTGGGAATGAATGGGCGGTTCCTTATGCCAGGGCCGTCATGGTATTTGGTCGGATGTGCCTGGCAACAGATGTCACAGGTCTTGGAGTCAAACCATTGTTGCCATGAAGGGTCGGGAGGTCGAACAGAAGAAGATGGGGAGGTGTGTTGAAGGCCAGGAGTCGTGGAGGCTTTGAATGAGCTGTCTGGTTGAGCGGTGCCCGACCATGCCTCGGACGCCTAGAGGGTTTCATACTTGGACTCTTACTTGGCAGCGAAGGAGTCGAGTTGGACCAAGATGTCAGGGGAGGTGTGGAGTGCCCAGTCTTTATACATGGGTGTGGAGAGAAAGCCCAGTTGAGCAGAACAAATGGAGCGGAACTCCTTGTTACCACAGGCCGGCATGCCACAAAGATAGTGCTGGATGAGGTCAGTGGGCAGGTCAGGCCGAGCTAGCACCTTGGAGGCTGCCTTGAAACAAGAAGAGCCTAGGGCAATATTTTCGCCAGGAAAGCGATCAAGGCGGAAAGTGATGGTTATGTAGTCTTGGAGAAGCTTGGTGTTTTCAAAAGTCTTCGAATCCAACTTGTCTACAAGCAGTCAGGCCACCTTGCTGGTTGGGAGGAAGAATATCAAACGATTGTTTGATTATCACCAACATAGTTGGTGCAGTTGAGAGTTTGATGACCTGTAAGGCCCAATGCAACTCTCGACATCAATGTCAAAGAGCCATTCATTCACAAAGGCCTGATACTTGAGAACCGTGACGAGCGGAAGGGTCTTGTAGTGAGTGAGAAGGCTGACGCATGGAGAAGACGCAACAGCCCTGTGATCGTGAAAATCGGAGACGGACGGGACCTGGAAGATGTAGGCAACATCTACTTGTTGGCACCAGGTCCAACAAAAAATATCATGGATATGGATTTAGGTATTAGTGTCTCTAATGTTAACTCTCCTTTACGTAAAAGTAAAGTGGCCAAAGCTCCGATAGCTAATTTGAAAAGTCCTCCTGAGAGAAGGTTGGCACCTGTTAATGTTCCGATAGTTGGTGATACATTGCCAAGTATTGGTACGCTAAAGGTTGAGAGCAAGACTGGGGCTAAACTTCCTCAGAATTGTGTTAGCTATATGCCACATCAAATAAAGTTTGTTGATGGATTTCCTGAAGTGGATTACTCAGATGATGATTCTGAATAAAGAGCAATATACTATAAGAGTTTGATATTACTAATTCTAGAATAAAACTCTGTTCATTATCAAATTGTTAGTACCTATTTTGTGATTCTACTCTTTCCTGCAGGATAAATTGGGTTGATTATCTCTCTGGTGTTAGTTATAATATTTATAAACTCTTGTTTGTACATATTAGCAGTTAATATAGAGCACATCTTTGTAACAATATGAGAAGTCTTTAAGAGATCCATTATATTGTATTACAGCATTACAACCTATAGTTATAGATGCTCCAGAAGAACTAGATTTGCTATTATGAAACTTGATAACAACTTTGTTGGGTTCATGCACTATTCTAATACCATTTGACTGTCTACATGCTCTTGTTAGGGCATATATGGTCCTTATAGAAACCTCCATAGGTTTAATTTCACAGTTTCCTGTAGTAGTATTTATTCTTGTTAGCTGTAAACAACAAGCTCCCATAGACATAGATACAACATTTATCTTTGGTTCATTATAAGAAAATGGTGGTAATGTATACAAAGCATGCTCTCCTGTTATTTTAAGTTCACTTGTAATCCTATCATAATCATCCATGGATTCTATATCTTTATTTGATAATAGAAAGATTCCAAGTTGAGGTTTAGGAGTATTTATCATACCTGAATTGATACAATTTCTAATTATGTTAGCTCTTAGCTGATTAACATAATTACCTTTACAGTTAGCTATACATGAAATGTAATTTAATGTTGGTCTAATACTAGACAACACTATCGAGGTTAGGCCTGAACTTGTCCAGCATAGTTTGCTGCGCAAGAACCATTGTGCCAAGATCCTCCGAGCCTGCGTGATACGCCAACTTTGAAAAGTCCATCAGCGTAAACTTGGGTTCGATGGCAATGTAAGAGCGGTCACAGATCTTGCGGCGAGCTTCAATGGTGGTGCCACGGGCAGTTCGAGCAACTTGGATGCGGCATAGGTCCATCTGCAGCGAAGTAAGAGGAGAGTGGCGGATGTGCAGGTCGGCGAGCTGCATGGTGGTCTCGCTGACACTGGGTGAGTGAGGATCCGCCCGCTTCGTCCACAGCAATGATTTGGGTGAGCGTTGCAGTTGGTTCCGTAGAGTGGCGGGATGAGGAGGTGGGGTCGAGCAGCTCGACGGAGTGCACCATAGCGTGGAGGTCGGAAAGAGAGGACTTGCAGAGTGAAGCGGACGGGATGAGAGTGCGTCGACAACAACAACCCAACAATCAGCCATAACACTGAGAACTCCGTGAGCGGACGGGGTCAGGTACGGGCGGTGGTCAAATGGGGGCTTCAACCGGCCCTCGGCGCCGCGAGAGTTCGCTGGTATAACCGCACATGGAGGGACGGAGTTGAAGGCGAGGAAGAGGATGATCCATGCGAGTATTCGGAGAAACAAGGAGGATATTTGAAGTAGAAGACTCGACAATCCACAGAAATGCGTAGGAAAGAGAACTTGTGGTGTGGTGGAAGAGGATGTGTGTGCAAATGGTAGGAAGAATTGGAGGAGGAAACCGAGGTGGTCAGATGACCACCGGCTCAGGAGAACATGGTATCAAGGTGGAGCAGCGGCCACCGGCTCGACGAGGAAGGCGCTAGTGATCAGCAGTCACCGGCAAAAGGGAAGGACGAGGTGGAACAACGCCACCAGCTCAACGGAAGGAACAACAAGGTGGAGCAACACCACCAGCTCGACGGGAAGAAACGATGGAGAATCGAAGGTATTGTTTCACAGTAAAGCGTGAAGGGGCTTCATAACCTGTGAATTGTCGATCAATCAGAGAGAACGTACCTTCGTTTGCGATGGATTGTTCGTGCTTGCGATGAGTTGCTTTGTAAGCCCGTAGAAGCTAATAAACTAGATGTTATTTCAACGAGAAATGAAATTATGATTATTAGCTTCTTTAGTGAAGCTCATGCAACAAACAATCAACGATAAACATGTAGAAAACAAACGAGTCTCATGACAGAGGCCAATGATAAGAATGGAGGAATATCTTGGTGTCAGAACAACAGCAAAGTTCTGGCAAAATGAATGGAGCAGTGATGAGCCGGACGAAGGCCAGAATGCAAGATGAAGACAGACAGAAAGAAAAAAACAAGTAGCAAGAAGCATGATAATGCCAAAGTGCACAGGCTTCCGGTCACTACCCCTTAACATTGTCTGAGGGTTGGAGAAGATTGTATTAGGACCACGGCAGGAGAATGACTCCAATCTGAGCAGAGTCATCTCAACCCAAAGACTGAAGAATGCCAGATGATTACCATCAGCATGCTTCATCTGCTTCTCACTCCTATCAGTTTACAAAGGCAACATTCTCAATTGAACGAAATTTTCAAGTCAACACCATCTATGCCGCTTGAGGGTCTTGCAAGAAATAGAACTTCTCTGCGTCAAATGCAGGAATTTTCATGTTGTAACAACCTAATATATGTTGGCAAACATCCTTAAAACCCAGCATACCAGGAGAAAGTCTCCTGCAAATGATGGACAACAACAATTATGAAATGCTTTGTGTCATGACTGAGAAAATTACTTGATTCTTGTATGACAGAGCCATCTACAACCCCAGATCTTTGCCGCCAAGCCTTGCTTTGTGATGATGTAATAGTAACCTTTTTAGGGGTCAATAACTCCATCATTTTAGTAAGCAGTCTCTTATCTGTCTGTACAGCAGTTGCATAGGCTATACAGCAGTTGCATAGGCCTTGCTCCCAAAGAGATAACCTTAGTCCTAGACCTAACGCAGGAAAGCTTGTCTGCATCAACATGCCACACCAGGGGAGCAACCCACCAATGGGAAAGCCATCAGGCAAGAATATCTGCAGTTGTGGCTTGATCATGTTAAGAAAAGAGTATTCTTACTTTCTCCTGGAATAAATGTAGAAATCTATCAAGAAATCAACAACAACGTCAGTGATGAGTGATGCTTAGTGATGCTTCAGGCAAAAACACTGGGTCACTGCAACAACTCTTATTTTGGCCACATTTCATTGGTAAGGTACAGTGAAAAGGGTGTTGTTTGTGACAAAATTAAGGAGGACGACATCAACAGGATTGCGTCCTAGAGAACTTGGCCTTGATCTTCTCCTGAATTCATTGATGAGTTTGGAATGATGTGGTGCTTAGGACCCAGGTTCATATTAGGAGGACGCCAAGTGGGCCATCTCGGATGTGCTAGAGATCAGAGAAGGTATTCAAGAGGAGTCATGCAGCAAGGAAACACTAAGTAGAATCCCTTATCCTAGTAATACCATCTTAAATGAGGGTAACATCCAGAATGCAACTAGCACCCCCCAGACAACTGAGGGATGTTGCAGCCAAGGGGTGCACGAAATAATACCCCAGGGCATTGCAATATGTGTAACTCCAATGGTGGTGTTTTTCGGAGGACATTACAAAGAAAAGGCGGCTATGATTGGATATTCCTAGTAGAACATTATTGCACTATTATTGGTTAGAAAGTAAGAAGCTGTAGCAACGACTTAAGCTTGCCCCTAAACATACTTTTGTCAGGTCACAGATGACGCGGAATGCCATCATGAAAATTCATGCTTTCAGTTGCTGAGCATGATTTCAAGATTGTGACTGGAAAGCTTCGATCTGTCAGGACCATGTACAGGAAACGTGCTATCGTGACAATTGATTTCGCCTGCATGGTAATGAAGTTTACTCCTGTTGTATGTACCTAAAATCATGTCGTGAGGGCAATTCCAATTGTCAAAGACGATTGCTTTTGGCTGGAATCGGGCTGCGTATGTCACGTAGAGTGATAACTAGCTGTGTCTCGATTTCCAGAAATGGTTTTAATGGTTTGGTTGCATGAGAATTTATTTCAACAACAATCCCCAGTGGTAAGCTGGACTGGTGAATGAGTTAGGAGGATGCCCCATAAGTCCATCAAGATGCAGAGAATTCGCCAGCTGCGTATTGCACCGATTGTGTTCAACGTGCATAATGGTGCAGGTTTTACCTTGTTAACATGGAAACAATATTAGACGTTTTCATCGAACATTTCGTTAACTAGCCTGGCTATGTGGGAGGTCTCCGCTACATTATCATCGTCAGTGGTGTCGCACGGGACGTTACCATTCGTTGCACTCTAACAGAAGGAAAAGCATTCTCTATCAACTAGGATTTGTTTCTGCATTGTCCACAAAACAGGTAGTCAGGTGTGGTATCAACTTGAACATCTAACATGACTATCGGGCTGAAGGAAACCATTTCATTTTCAAGAATGTCGGCGACAAAAATGAACTGTTGTATTGGGCCACATCTCAATGATTCATTCTGTAGACTCGAAAACCCATTCGTGTCCTAGGGAATCAATCATTTGTATTTTGCCGTGGACCGTTCCATTAGGTCTCGGACAGGCTCATTGAGATCTTGTTTTCTCTCTTTGGTGTTTTTTTCCATTTCGAGGTTTGCATGGTCACACGTTTAGAGCGGATCTGTTTGATCTTCATGTACCCTTACTTCAGTCCAAGGGAATTCACTAAAATGTACTGAGCACAAACGTGGTTGAAGTGACGGGTGAGTTCCGCAAAGAAATGATTGAATTAGGCCACTTGGGAAGCGCAAGAAGTTCCTTTGTCGAAGTAAACATCAAGTGATGGGTGTATTCTGCCTTTGCAGTCTTGTCAGGTACAAGTCTGTTGCTCACATGGGTAACTGAAATCGTTTGGGGTGAGGAGGTGGGACTTTTATTTGGAGTATAATGTTGAGTCCTCGTGCTATATAAAGCCCAACAATACCTTGGGATAGAGGAACTCAATCTTGCTGTTGTTCCCACAATGTTCTCCATGACATCTAGTCACCTTCCTGGTTCCCGATTTACCAGAGAATGAATTCTTGTTTTCTAAATGATCAGGTAAGCTACCACTGGTTGCAATTAAAAATAAACAGTTGTTAAAAAATGCACAATCCACCATCATGGACCGTGGGTCATTGAGAATTTAGCTGGAACGAAGTGGGTTGCGTCAAAGGGCTGCTTAATAGCAACGAGGTCAACCCAGTCCAGTCTCATTTCAATGCATAAATCCTCCAGTAAGGGAAGGATTGCAATATTTATGGGAGAACCCCAAATTTTAGATAGATGGTACGAGTATTGTTGGGTAGAAAGAGGTTTAATTTGAAGAGTTCACTTATTGTAGTTGACATCAATGGGTTTGTGGCCCCAGCAGTGGGAGCAATGTGAATGCTTATGGATGTGGCGGGGCGTGTTGCTAATGAAACAAACATCATCGTAGGTGTGTGTTGAAGGCATGAGTGCCAGCACCACAACAGTGAGTGTTAAGGCTCGAGAAATCGTCTTCAACAATATGCAAATGCCAATGAAGGTACAATTGTACATGTCCTAAACTGTTTGCTCTCATTTCAAACAAAAGCAAAGGAATATGTACCAAAAGAAGTAGGAAGTATGTTGCGTAAAATATGAAGGTGATTGCTTGAAGAAACAGTGAAGAACACAGTTCATTCCATAAATTGATCACAACAAGCGCCTTCCTTTTCTCATGGCTGAATAAAATAGAAGGGAACGCGACAAAACTTGTTTATTGATAATTAAACGAATAAGTGTATCCAGAAAATAAGCTTTGGCTTATCAGGCATTTCTTCACAACAAAATCGGTATTGATATGGACTTCAAAATAACAGAAGCCTTGCTATGCTCTCAATATGTGCTTATCTCGTTGTTATCAATGAAGAAATGGTTTTTATTGACAGATACAGAGTTTTTACAGATAGAGTCAAATTCTTAAGAAGCTGGATTCTTACAAAAGAATGGTGCTTTCAGGTTGAAGTCATAGTAAATGGATCATGTGGAATCACAAAATTGTAGCCTCAACGACCCGAGAGTGGTACAACGCATTGGGCATTGCTGTCTGGCTGCCTTTGTCCCAAACAATTGTCATGCCAACTATCTCCCGGTACAGTTCAAATCCATGATTCCACCAGTTGAACCTTTAGTGAGGTTATACCCTTATCATCTGCTCGAGGAGAGGTATGATTGCATAAGTTGAAGTCAGGGGGAATTGACCCAATTCGTTCAGTTCCATCATCCTATGTGGCGAATGTGGTGGACACAACATGTCTTCAAAGGGTACCTACCCAAGACATTTCTTCCTGATATGTCTTGCGAGACGCCCGAGATGTCACCACGTGTCATTGCGACATGTTAGGAAGAAGTTATTTGAGCAAGGTTCACAAAGACAATATGTCAAGACATCATGATATATCACGACATTATTGCAACATGTCTTCAAATTATGCCATGTCTTCACCCACATCAGATGTTGCAAGACACGGGACGTGTCGCGACAATTCGGTGACATTGTCGTGTCACGGTTACATGTCGATGACATTATGGCGACACTCTCCACATAGTCATCATCAAACCAAAAATATTATGCCTCATGAAGGCAATGTGAAAGAGAAAGGAGGAGCAATTTATGTCTTGTTGGCAAATGCCTTCTTGAAAACCTTATTCTTGACTGCTGCTGGGGTCCTCTCGTTCATAGCTTCTGGAATCTCATATGCGGTATTCTGTCACTTGTTGTAAACAAGATCCCTTATAAAGGATGCATTCATCCTGTTGAAGTTCGGCCCCAAGTGCAACAGGAAGACCCACGTTTGTAGCACCTAACACCCACCACCTGCCACCTACAACCCTGTCCAGACCACCTCGTTCATGTCAACCATTGCCTTTTCAATAACCACCACTCTGTTGCTCCCTCTGCCTGTGCTTCCACCCTAAAGGGGCAATGTGCTAGCCAGGGACAGTGGGGAGCTCTAATAAAAGTCACAGAGACCGGTTTGGAATAGAGCAACAACATTGAACGGTTTGTGGACATATAAGTGATAAGCATAGGTGCAGAGCAATGAGACGGAGGAGTGAGTGCTGTAGACCCCGATTTGGGAAAGCTTTTTATTATGGTTACATTATAATTGGCAAGGCCAGTGTATCCCTGGGTGAGGAAACAGATGAGTCAAGTTGCATCCCAAGCCCTGTGACTGTGAAGCACCCAATTTCCTGCTTAAAGACATGACAGCTCCCATGATAGGTCCTGATACAGTCATTCGTTGGTCAAAAACATAGGCTTGGTTTAATATAGATGGCATCGCCAATGCCAGTGGCACCATCATTTATTTGTCTTTATTTTTGTGAGGGTGCTTGTTCACTCTTGTGTTTTCTTTGGGTGTCAACAATTGTTCTCATGGGTCTGCTCATCTGTGCTGCTATGGCAACAGCTCTCTCCGTCACCACATCCAAATCAGAATGCTCAACAAGGATTGACTTTTGATATATATCTCGCATTGATGAAATATCAACTAACACTTCTGCAAAACCCTTACAGTTGGAGAAAAACATATTCACAGTGCCTCATGCACCTTTGGATTCGAGATTTGTTGTTTCACACTATTCCAGGATCACCCATAGACTCACCTTTGTTAAAATGACTGATATGTGCTTTTGAATCGAATTCCTTTTTCCTTCTAATGTTGGCTTCCTGATTGAATACCACCCAGGATGCTGTGATCTTTTGGATCTGTTACGTCTGATTTATAGATGGATGCTAGTTGGTACGGACAATTTGTAATTACTTGATGTAAAAATTGCATTGTCAAAAATAATTTGACAAAGTTCAAGGTAATCCAAATGGTGCCATTGTAACTGGCATCATTATTTTCATACGTATACCTATGTACAGTGTTACATTACTTCCAACCTGTGGTTCCGCCACTGTTTATAAGGGAAATTGTGTACTGTTTTTTTTTTTTCCAAATAAAATTCACAAATTGCTGAACTGATGAAAAATAGTGCACTGATTGTATCAAAAAACTCAATTAGTGCACAACTTGTTATAATAATATCAATTCACACACAATTACATACTATTACTATTAAATTGTACGTCTATTATAGTTTTCAAACTGTTTGACCTCCTAATCCTAACTATAATTATTGCACCGACTGCTAGGTCAAAAAACAAAATGTATGCCATTTGAGTTTTGTTAAATTCATGGTACACAAAATGTTTGTGCAAAAATTACTTTGTGCGTGGTTTGTTTTTAAAAGAATGCTTGGTGCACAAATAATATTTTGAATATGTAATTTGTTCACAATAGAATGCACTAACTCTAGGTGGGATACACAAACTATAGTTTGCACATGAGGAGACTGCATTTAAACCATAGTAAGTACACACAATTCATAGCAAAATTTTAAATCAGTTATCTTTATGGCATGTGCCAAAGACTAAATTGGTTAGATATATGACCAAAATTGCAGGGAAACTCTGAGCCACTAATAGTAAGACGGCAAAGACTTGTGCTATTAGCACACTGTCCCCAACAGGGACAGTCTGCACTGCATTCAATGCTGTTTTTTACAACTTCATTGGAGAGTGTGACACATCAGTGAAGCAGGGAGAGATTTGACAAAGCGACATCCACAGCTTGTTCCCACAATTGCATTGTCTTTCATAAAAGTTTCCAAAGCAGTCTTCAAACTAATTTGTGGAATATCAGTAGACTGCGGGTCGAAAGACTGACCCACCATTTGCATTCAGTGCATATCAAGAATTGGTGAGATGGGAACACTTGTCAAACCCATACTTCTGCACTGAACATGGTATCGGTCATGTTCTATCCAATATTCTCATTTTGATCTGGAATGTTTAATTGTTCCATTTTCTGTAACAATTTCAATGCGCTGAGTAGGCATCACATCACATACTACGGCAATAACGCTTCTAACACCACCGTCTTCATGCCTATACAGTTTCATGACAACTACATTACAAATCTGTGCGGGCATGGACCATCGCACATCCTACACAAGCTGAATTTGGTGTGTCATTCAATAAGACAGGTCTTAGCCAAGTATTTTGAGTCTCTGTATTCTTCTGGTGTGTTCCATGGGCTTCTGGATTAATTTGTTCTTTCTTTCTCTTAATTCTTTCTGAAGACCAAACATTTTGCACATCATCAGTCCTTTTGGCTTTGATGGACACTCAAAATTCAGTTGTTGATTCCCATACAGGGAAGGCACATACGCCTCAGGTCTCACATGAGGTAGAGAGATGTTCCTCTTGCATCTTGAGGATCCTTTGGGAACAGTTGACAGAGGCAAGTCATAGATACCCACACTCTTGCTGAACTTCTTTGCTCTAGCTGCCTTGGCTCTCTTGTTCTAACATTTTCCCACTGCCACATGACAGCAGAGTGCCACAAGACAGTCCAAAATCCCAACCTAGGTTGTAAATTCCAGATGAATTCCGGTGGAATTCCGCATTACTCCGGAATATTTGCTGATTTTGACAGTAACGTGATTATTGTGGTAGCGAGATTACTGTTAAAGACTTTCTTAAGTACTTTGTACAATACTTAAGGACTTTGATGCCGTGATGTCACAAAATAAGGCTCATTTTGACAAAATTTACAGTCATATTTCCGGAACCTACAGTAATTACTGCAGGAATTCCGATTTGTTACTGGTTACTGTGTTTTTGAGACAGTAACCAAAATCGGAATTTACAACCTAGATCCCAACCAATGATGATGAATTCTTCATCATTGCTGTCATTGCGATTGACAATGATGTCCGGGGTGGAAAAAAAAAATAGTTGCGGGAGGTAGCACATCAGCACCGTGATTTTGCAATGGGAGAAATCCATGATGGGATGAGTGATGAAGTCCACATGGAATCTGTCAAGATCAGGATGATGAGAAAAGGAAGTAGGGTAGAGGGCATAGGCGGCAGAGGAAGAAAACTTCATGGTTTCAGTTATCAAGATAGAAATCGAATGACCAAACTATAGCTGAGACAACAGTTAGAACAGGGGGAGGGGGGGGGGGCTGGGAGAGCAGTATTACAATTTGATGTAAAAAAGAAGGCATAAAAGTTGACACTAGAATACAATTTTAGGCCTATGTTCACAGTGGAGTCATTTTCATAAGGCATAATTTCAAGCTGGATTAGATATTAAGTACCTCAAGCTTTAAACTGGATACAAATTGGGTAGGTCCTTTAGCGTTCTAACTATAACTTGAATGATCTGTGAAAAATGTGCCGACTATAGTTCGCATACATCTATAAATTGGATGTAACAGGTCTCATTATCATCATTGAAGAGATATCCATGGGCTGGGCAGCTGCTTCATCTGGGATCACATCATTGACCTGAAGATACGTTGCAGCACTAGTGAGGTCCTTATGTTGTGCCTCAGCCTCTACAAGGGCTAGAGCTTCATGTGACTTGAGTGACATTGACTGCTTGCGAACATAGTGATACTAGCCCACAGTTCGTTGACTGGCTATGAGAGCAGCATTGACAAAAGTCATGGCCAGCTTTGTTGAGGTGTCCACATATAACTTGGGTAGCCCTTGTCATCTCCTTGCTGGATTAGATCCCGCATGCCCCAGGACAATGATCCTTGATCCGTAGTTGATAGTTCCCCCTGACTCTGATACAGTGGTCATAATGCTATCCAAGTGACCACTTGTCCCAGACGTACTGGATTGCTCATTATTGCTAAGGGAGAGGCTTTTGGTATAGTTCCATCCGTTGTTGCTGTCCTGGAGAGTCCCTCTCTCTGTGGTGCTCTGGCTTGGTGCATGTCTGAGAACGCGAAACTCCATCTGGATGTGAGTGTTACTATCTATTTTACTGTAAGTGTAGTTACAACTTAAGCGTAAGGAAAGTACCAGGGAAAGTCACAGCGGTGTGTGTACTTACATAAAGCACATAAGTTGTACTTACAAGTCACATTAGTAATTTTCCGACATATACGTCCGTACCTACATGCAATCGAGTAATGTATTCAGTTGTTTTTGAACTTAGTTACTCTCAACGATAATTGCATATAATAACACATCGTTTTTGTCATACGATACTTAGGTTAACAAATAGTGCCCAATCATGTTAATTAAGAGTGAGGAATTGCGTTCATCATGAGCGACAACTCATATTTGTTCTGAGATAAAAATCACTTTCATTTCAAGTCTTACATCTCTGTTATTGAGAGTTATTACATACTCGCGTCAAGAGTGACTGATTATGTTCGTCACGAGAGAAGACTTACAATTATTGCACGCAATTCAGTATGCTACTCCAGTATGACATTGAATTGCTATGCCTTAACTTAGGTTAATACTTATAATTAATTCTCACTCATTCAAACAAACACCATCCCCATCATTAATCTGTTCCATCATTTCATCATATTCATCATCACCAGGTACTAAAGCCATGGCACATCATGGCGAATCCAAAGGAGGTAAGCAATCATCAGTTGATGCAGTAGTTCGTAACCTCTTGTTGGGAGCAGTGGTGCCAAATTCAGCCTGAGGGCTGGGATATCCACTGTGGCGTGAACAGTGCAAAACAATTTAGTTGAGAAATTAGTGGTGAAAAAGCATGTTAAAAGGTGGACCTTTTTTCTTACCTTGTGCTCCGCGCTCCTGCTCCTTGCTGTTGTTGTCTTTGTGATGATTGGAACGGTGGTGCAAATTCAGCCTGGTGGCTGAGATATCCACTATGACACGGACAATGCAAAACAATTTGATTGAAAAATGAGTAGATAAGAAGCATGGAAAAAATAGAAACTCCATATTTTCTTACCTTGTGCTCCGCGCTCCTGCTCCTTTCTGTTGTTGGCTTTGGGGCGATGGGTGCGGTGGTGCCAAATTCAGGCTGGTGGCTGAGAGATCCACTATGGCGCGGACAGTGCAAAACAATTAATTGAAAAATTTGTAGACAAGAAGCAAAGTAAAAAATAGAAACTTCATGTTTTCTTACCTTGCGCTCCGCGCTCCTGTTCCTTTCTGTTGTTGTCTTTGCGGCGATGGGAGTGGTGGTGCCAAATTCAGCCTGGTGGCTGAGACATACACTGTGGCGCGGACAGTGCGGAAAAGTTTAATTGAAAAACATAGTAGCGATGAAACACGGCAATAATACGAACGCCATTTTCTCTTTCCTTGCGCTCGGCGCCCCTCATCATTGTTGTTATTAGCTGAACAGCGATGGGAGCGCAGGAGCCAAATTCATTATGGGGGCTGAGATCGGAGGGTTTGATTTGGAGAGTAGCAAAAGTCCACGGTGTTGATATTTTTTGGGAGGGGCAGCAAAAATATTATGTGCGTGTGATGAGGTGTATTGGGATTTGTTGCATGTCGGGAAATTAATTTCCCGACAGGCTGTGACTAGGCTTTTTTGAAAATAGCACGATATTAAGATCCTTAAGTCAGGGCCTTTCATTTCCCAATTACAGTCAAACATAAATGTTACATAAGAAACTGTAGAACCCACACAAATATAATTAAAGTATATTCATAGGAAGTACACGGAATCATAGTTAAGGGTTGATTAAATTGCTACTAACAGACTGTTTCCGATCTTCTGTGCTGATGTCCCAGCAAAGATTGGTGCATTGGGAGATGATTCGGAGACTTTTTCACGTAGATCGTTAAGGCATATTAATTTAAATGAGCATGTGCACTCACTGTAGACAGGGTTCGAACAGGATGTGTATCGAAGTCTGTTACTAAGCTTGTAAGGAATAACTATTGATGAGCCAACATCATACTCAAATAACATTCGACTACCCTTGCAGGTGGACGCAACATCAAAAAGAGACTTGAATTTTGGATGCTGGGAGATGTTGCAGAAATGTTGAAGAGAAAGAGAATCAGGGGGCAAAGGAATAGCGCGGCCACTCCCTTCTGCATCCCCGTCTTCTGATTCATCACCAACATTGAACACATCTTCAGCTGAATCGAATTCAGAGGGCAAAGGAGTAGCACGGCCACACCTATCTGCTTCCTCATCATTCGATTCATCAACACAACCGAGGGAAAACGATGGCAAGTGAGTAGCTCTGCCACTCACATCTGCTTCACCGACCCCGTTGCATGATTCCATTATTCTTCTCCTTTTTTCAGTGAGAACACTTGGTCGGGCAGTAGAACAGGAGATATATCTTGGTTTCTTGGAGAGTTCTTCTTCAGGTGCCTTCAAGGATACTTGAACATTCTTCTCAGAATTGATCTCAGAATTGATTTGTCCAAAAGAACAGAGTTTACATTTGGCATGACATCGTTGGCAACTGGAATATGTTCCCCCGGGTTGAAGTAACGGCAAACATTTCTTTTTGTCGGCAATGCATTTCAAGTATGAACTGCGTGGGCGGCCAACGGTACCCAAAAGCGATTTTTCAATGGGAGGATTGTGATGGGACATTGCTAGTACAGGCGTATGAGAACAATAATGGTTGATTGGCGGGTGATTCGAGTACCAAAACAATTCGGATTGTGAATTGATCTGTCGCCAATATTTTTCTGCTAATTCTTTGCAAAATTGTGATTTATTGATCAATTGGGAAGTATCCTAATCAATTGGATCCACTCGGAGACAACAATTTGATTGATTGCGCTGTTTAGAATCAGTGGGGAGGGACTGGTAGGTTGCGATCGGTTGGTTAAGATGGATCGATACAAGCGAGTGCGATTACGTGAAGCAGTTGAATCCACAATTGCGAAGTTTTGAATTGATGGATAAGGACTGGTAGGTTCGAGAGATGGACTGGTAGGTTTGAGAGATGGACTGGACGGTGCAAAAGATTGGTACGAGCGAGTACAGCGATTGCACAGGTTCGAATTGATGGAGAAGTACTGGTAGGTTGCGATCGGAAAATTGGTGGCGATCAAAAGGATGATGGCAGAAGTCCAATTGCACAGCTTTGAATTGATGGAGGAGGACTGGTAGAATGGTATCGGTGGGTTGAAAAAGAGTGATACAAGCGAATGCGAGTACGTGATGCAGTTCGATCCACTCGTTGACGATGATGCCAGCGATTGCACTTCTTCGAATCGATGGAGATGGACTGGTAGGTTGAATTGGTCGGGTTCCGGTGCGAAAGATTAATACGAGCGAGTGCAATGACGTGAAACAGTTGGATCCACTCGGCGACGATGATACAATCGATTGCACAGGTTCGAATCGATGGAGAAGGACTGGTAGGTTGCGATCGGAAAATTGGTGGCGATCGATTGATTGATGGCAGAAGTACTGGTATGTATGTTTGCGATCGGTTTGTTCGTTGCGATGGATTGTATTGAATGCAAAATATTGAATCAAAAGATTGCAGTAAGTTGTATTGTTTGCGAGGTTTGGGAGACACCATTAGATGTTAGATGTGGTGGTCCAAAGGTACAAGATGGTGGTGGTGTTGGTAAACACGTGTGGTACCACAGAGTGTGGTGTTGGTAAACACGTGTGGTACCACAGAGTGTGGTGTTGGGAGACACGTGAGATGTGTGGGTATAGAGGTACCACAGAGTGTGATGTTGGGAGACACGTGAGATGTGTTGGTATAGAGGTACCACAGAGTGCAAGCCCGGGATCAAAAAGAATCTATGCCTGGATGCAAGTGGGGAGAATGATTGGACAGAATTTACTGTGAAATGTAAGTTACACATGGAACGTTTCATGAAGTACAGACAGATAAATATAGTAAAGTTGAGAAAGACATAAGTACAAATACTAGATGTCAGATGGAATAATAACATAGGGCTCTATAACTAGGAGGATTTACAACGGCTTGAAAGAAAAAAAAGATTACTTAAACTTAATATGACGCCTTACTTGAAGTCTTTAATACAACATAGAGATAATATGTATACACGAAATATTTGTAACTAATATGATATCGCAGAATGGAGCACTTACGAGAATTGTGAGCGTGATTAAATTTATTATCTATCGAACTAACAACCTATGACTTACGGGCTCTCAGACACACTCATTGTGTCTTCCCTTCATCTTCTCCTACCTTTGAAATTGAAAGGTCTGGCAGCAGTACAATTGAATACAGATTGCATGGTGGTGTGCAGATTGAACCAAACAAACCCTCACTCCAAATTGAAAGTGTAGATCAAGGAGAGCCAGAGCCTGTGCCAAATTTCCAATCAAAAATGGATGCATTGGAAATTAATGAGACAGCAACAGTGATGATTCTGCATGGTGGTGTATCATGTGTTGGGTTGATAGGTGGTGTCATTTTGATTGCAGTGTCAAGTTTTGACAGTCATCAGGATGATGGCCAGCGTCAAGTTGGTCCTGTGTCCACTTAATGGGGACAACCCTTAAATCTCCAAAATTTAATTAAAGGACCACAAAACAAGCTCTAAGTGCCTGTATGTTGTAGGAAAAGTTGCTGAATGAATCATAAAATGACTGTGCAATCATGATGTGTAACATCACCAAACCACCACAAGTCCCTGCTTCTGCTTCTGCATGTTATGTCTCAGAGGTTAATCCAAGTGCGTCCTCGATGAGATTTTTGTGGTCTGTGAAGACTTTAAATCTTTGTCCCCACAACATGCCTTTGAACTCTTTTAGTGTCTTCGCTATGGCCAGTAGTTCAAGTTCGGTCATGCAGTATTTCTGTGCCATTGACAGTTTCCTGGTGAAAAAAGCAAGGGGCCGATTACCCAGGGTGATAACTGATCCAAGTTGTTTAGATGAGGCATCAGTGTATATCTCAAATTCTCTTGAATAATCTGGGTAGGCCAAGACTACCTCCTTGGCAATCATAGTCTTTATGTCATCGAATGCTTTTTGATGCACCGTGTCCTAGTACCGTGGACCTTTCGTCATCTTATTGGCTCTCGTGACCTTGGTGTGACCACACTCTTCTATCATTGAGGTGAGTGGGGCAAGCACTTTGCTGCGTCTTGCCCAAAGATCTCCATAATACTGGACCATGCCCAGAAACTTACGGAGGTCTTTGACATTTTTTGGCGGTGAGATCACAAGAATCACTTGTACCTTTTTCTGGTGAGGTTTAATTCCTGTACGTGTGAGGGTATAACCTAGATATTCAGTTTTATGGCACAGAAAGACGATTTTCGGGCATTGATTTGCAAGCCCACCTTGCGTAGCCTGGTAATCACCATTTTCAGTTTGTCAAGGGGGTCTTCCAGATTTGCCTTTGTGATGCATAACAAATCATCAAGGTAAGCTCTTATGAACTCCAAGGCTACCATTAGTACTGACATTTTTGCTTGAAAGATCTCTGGCGAACCTGCAGTGCCCATTGGTAACCGGAGGTTTGTCCCATGGGAAAATGAGGGTACAAATTTTGGATGAATCGGGATCCAATCTAATGATATAATAACCCATGTTTAAATCAAGGGTTGTTGCATAGGTAAATCCTTCTAGCTCATGCAGAACTGTACTGATTTTGGGTAATGGAAACGGCTTTCTGACTAGTCGTTTATTTACTTCTCTATAATCAGCAAGAAAGCATACAGTTCTGTCTTTCTTTGCAGTGATCAATCATGGTGACACCTGTTCCAATTTGGGCTGAAACTCTAACACTCACAGTCCACATAATCTATTCAATTCTTTAGTAGTTGTTTCTTTGCAAGATTTGGGTACTGGGTATGCCCTACCATGATATGGTTTAGCGCCTTCCTTGAGTTCAAGGGACACAGGCTCTGTGTTCCAATTACCTAGTGTTCCGTCAAAAAGTTCTCAAATTCTGTGAGCAACTCCAGTAACGAGTTTTGGTCTTGGAGACTAAGGTGAGTACAATTGGTGCTAACAATTGATTGGAGGTCTGCCTTTTTATAAGCATCTAGGATTTTAACTACCCGTTGTGTTGCTTCCTGCGTACTATGCGGTTCGTTCGCCATGCTGTTGTTGATAGCCCAGGCTTTATCCATGTTTGATGGTGTCGGACTATTGATGTTTCTCATTGGCAAAATGACGTGATCAATGGTAATTTCTTTTGTTTGAAAAACTAGAACAATTCCAAGCTCTTTCATGGTTTGACATCCAAGAATGAGGTCGAACACTGGCTTGGTCATCTTTTTCTTATCATACTCTACTACCTCTGGAGTCACTAAGTACTCCTTACTGTTCGAATACTCAAAGAAGTTTAAGTTAACTTTGCTCCTTCCTCTGGTTAGGAAGCTCCCATTTGACGTGTGCCAAGACATTGGCACCTGCCTAGTCAAGTAGGGAAAGTGTTTCTCCGTTCCTTTTGCATGGAACACAAGATCACCATTAGATCCACTATCGAGTAGGATCAGGATGATTGTGTTACTGGTACGGCACCCTGTAGAGTTTTCAAGGTTCTTACAGGCCGGATTTTCAGTAGTTTTAAAGTGTGCTTTGTCTACTGCAGCAGTGACCCACCCTTCTTGACCTGTCAACGGGGGGTTCACACTATTGAAAAGGTTACCCAACAGTTCAGGGTCCGACGATTCGGCAATTGTTTCACTCTGTGTTGATTCAGCTGGAAGATTTCCTAGGTCTTCTGCTGGATTTGAACTGACATTGTTTGAATCAGAAAATGTTCTGTTGGCACGTGGGGAAGTTTTAATCCGACTAAGATAAGTGTTCATCATGTCATTAGGCTGTGAGTTTGTTGACCGATTTTCAAATGTCAAATCGTTTTCGCTATCACTAAAAACAATTATTGGCCAAATCACCCCAAAAATATTGAGTTTGTTACTACAAATCGACGAATGTCAAATAAAAAACAAGAAAAAAGATTTGACATTTGATTTGAGCAAATCCAAATCTTCAAATCTCTGGGTACATTCGGGCCATCCAAATCAAATGTCCAAATGTCAAATCTATTTTCAAATTGTCCTCAGCACGCCATGTGGAATATTTTAATATTAACATTAACATTAACTCTAGAAAATTATGCTACATATAGAACTAAGCAAGCATAGACAAATGTCTTTCTTTGCCAAAGGGTCAGCTGGAATATTATAATGTCACCCAATGGACCAATAGACTGATCGACGATCGACTAATCCACCCATTGACACAAATTAGCCATGGATATGCTCTCAGTTAAACAATACTGTGATGCAGTGATACGAGAGCTCACCAAATATCATGGTTGTGGTGAGACTATCGGGTCGGAAGAGTGATGGACACGAAAAAATGGTTTGTGATTTGTAGATTTGTCAATTTGCAATTTGTGCGACAACAAACCCACAATGCTCCTTTAATTTATGGCAAATAAAATTATTTGCTAAAAAGGATTTGACATTTACAAATCGACCAACAAACTCACAGCCTTACAATCGATTTTACTACACAATTTCTTAGTACTCCCCAACCCATCATCTCAGAGTGAATCTGAATCATCACTGTCACTCATGTCGTGATGCTTACGCTTCTTCTTACTGATAGCGCGTTTCATTTTCTTGTTGGACTTTGTAAGTTTGTCGATTTTAGCAGATAGCTGCGCATAGTTACTTCCTCCTCGAGCAGGTCTCTCTGGTCAACGAGAGGCTCCATTTGGTTTTCCCCCCTTGAAGCTTGGCTTCAGGGTCCCATTGGATTCATACTTCTGGCAATTTGGAGTGCTGTGGGTGGGATGTGTGTCCCCATGTTTCTTACAGAGAGAGCAGTACTTCTCTGTGCGACGTCTCTTAGGAATCCGGTCACTAAGAGAGACCATCTTCTTTTTAGACTAGTCATTAGACTTGGCTGATTCTTGGGTCCTTCTCCAACCTTCTTGGTGGGGTAGGCCTTTTCAATGAGTTCAGGACTTCAAGAAGTTCCATGACACTTTGTGGTACCAAAGCTCCACTGAGCTAATATTGGCCTGCCAGTTCCGAGGAACCATCCTGGATGTGGCTTGCCAAGTCGGCATCATCAAATGGCCCACATACATTAGTCAACTTTGCAGCCTTCGAAGAGTAAAACAGGCACGGCAAGAGTTCTACATACCCATTAAGGCATTTGATCCTCATCCGTGCTGTCCGCTCCTCCAACAAGTGCACAAAACGTGTCGTGATTTCCAACCACATTGGAGGTTTCGTGGCAACTATCCGGAGCCACGGGGACCAATACATTTGGGTATATTTCTGGTGTGAAGGGGGAGCTTTTCTTGAGGTTTTAATCCTTTTGAGTGGGTTAAATATCTGAAAAACACAGTTGTCAGTGAGACATGCCCAGTTTTACTTATACACCGGTGTTACCTATACGATAGGCAGTTTCAGTCTCTTTCAGAGCAAGATTACACATGTCCTAGTGATGGTACATCGACATGTGCAGCATTCTAATGAGAGACAATGGACACAGCAATAACTGTGTGTTCCAAAATACATCCCAGTGGTGGTACATTATTATGCTGTACAGTCTTTCTGATTTGAGATAGTTCACTCAGTGATGACTTAGTCTTCCAGAAAAACCTTGTAACTTTCTGAATTAAATTCATTTGAGAGCAACTATTTTACCATCATAGCAAACAAATTTACAAAGCAAATAACTTTGTACAAACCTAGTAACTACATGATCTCATATCTTCATATCCTCCTTCTTCTGCCACTAAACATCTTGCAGCAGCTGCTTGTAATTCATTGATGTGAAACTTGACTGAGTTGAAATATGACTTGTATTGTATCATAAAAGAAATGCCTAATTGCAATAAACACTTCATGTCATGTCATGTCATGTCCTCGTCAAAATTTTGATATCCTGCGTCGTCGTGTGAAAACACTAAAAATACAAAAATTCCCACGGCATGTCTAGGGATCTGTCTTTTCCAACCATTTGTGGATGTGGGCACGGTGGACATGTGAAGCTAAGTGTGTAGAGGGTTATTTCTTTGTGAGAAATCAAAGTGTGATGTCAGATAGAGCCTGAAATGATGGAATATGATGGAATCATGTGGTTTTGTGAACTATTCCATTTTTTGTCATAGTTTGTTAACTATATCAAAAAATTGACTAAGGCGCTGTATTAGCACTCCCCGTTTTGAAACCTCACAGCTCCCATGTTTCTCGCTTTATGAAAAAAGGGAGCTTTTTTGTATTAGCGCTCCAGTGCGTCACGGCGCCACTGCTCCCATATTTTTTAAGGGACGTGGCGCGCCGAGCATTTTACTTCCTCCGAATGGCAAAATATGCGATGATGTGACGTTCGAGTGGTGATGGGTGCGAGATGATGCGACGAACGAGTGGTGATGGGTGAAGAATAAGCTCCCGAAATGCGAGGTGACGGACGGACGAGTGGTGATGGCTAGAAAATTCGCTCCCCAAATTTGGGGTGAGGCCTCTCTCCAGCTTGCTGGAAACAGGGAGCTGGAGAGAGGCCATCCCGATTTTTCGAAACACGTCAGATCGGGGGAATGTGTGAAAATTCGAAATCGGGGAGGTTATTTTACGAGAAGCATCATTAATGATTGTCCTAAGTGGAAAAAATGTGCAAAAACAAAAAAAGTGCACATAATCAAGTGCTAATACAGCCCCTAAGCTTTGGGTGAGGGTTCAACAGATCTGTCTATGTACTTATATTTTTGTCAGATCCCAGGCCTATGATACTTCTTTGTGAGAATGATAATTGGGTTTGTGACTGTATTTTACAATAGGTTATGAACCATACAATATTGTACAATGCCAAAATCGCATGGCCCGAATTGGTGACACCTCGATTCGTGACACTTGTAACCGCAGGATATCGTTTTTTTACTAACTCGAAGGGGAAAATCAATTACGATACTACAGTGAAAAGCATTAACGTAATGCTCCCCTCGTGATAGAAACTTTTGATTGTTTTCACGAAATGTCGATTACCACTATCCTATTCCGTGTGGCGACCACACAACACAAAAACTCTTCAACAACAACGAGAAATCGCTCTTAATAGAGGTATTTGTTTTTTGAGTCAACGTCACTCACGCTCACTGTGGAAATATTGTACAAATATCTACACGTCGTTGTCTACCACGATAGACCACGATGGCCACCCGCCACTGAAACAGAATTCTGAAGACAGTGATACCTCGGTCGCTGTCATTATTTCTGAAACAACAATTGACTCCACGTTAGCGTGCTTGCCTTCATTAACATTACAGGTAGTCGCGCGAAGTGCATTGAACAAACAGGGCCAATTGAACAATGGCAGCCGCCACGGCCACGTTATTCCACTCCTTCCCCTCCAGGAAAGACGACCATGCCCCTGACAACAGTGGCAACGATGACTCTCAAATCGGTCTCTCGATAACCCCGAACCCCTCTCCGCATACGACTCTCACGCCATTGGAGGCGGCAGTTTTGTCCGCTCGAGCCAAGTGCGTTGTTGGAGATGGAAGCGCTCTCGGACCGGTCGAAGATCGATCGCTGCCTGTCTTCGAGGCCCAACCGGCACTTTTGCCCAGACCTGCCGAAGATATGACAAATTTTCTATCCAATGGAATCAAAGCTTTGTCCGAGAATGCAGTTTTACAAGATGCCACGAAAGATAGCGCCGACAGTCATAATGGAGTGATTGGGACTTATGATGCAATGAAAACGAAAGAGGGATATGCAAGAAATGAGCAACACTTGGAGGCCAGAATTGCTCAATTGGAAGAAAATCTGGCATCCCTTATGGATGTTTGTCAGAGCTTAACGAGACAGCAGCAGGTGAGGAAAACCAATACTGATTGTAGTCTTGACGAAGACGTGCGAGAACTTGTCAAGGAGTTGGTGACGGAAGAGTTGGGTAAGCTCGGATTGGTTAATGTCTGTCGTCAGGTGAGCTGCGGCTTGGCAGAGTTGGACATTCTTGATTCTTAGCGATCGGATTGGGTCATATCGAGCTATTGAGTGAAAAGTCAATCATTTTTGCTTACTAATTTTGACGTTACCATTCGCAACATCAAATGGCAGACATGGAGAGAAAGCACACCCACGACGCCATCACCACCGTCAGCTAGCCCACCACATCGTCGCTTCGATACCGAAACCGAGCTTCTCTCTCAATGGCCTCCAGCCCAACAACCAGTCCTTGACTCACCTGAAGTTTCCACACGCCGTCGACTACGTAGATTGTCTTCGGCCAAAGTCAGTCACAACTCAAAACCCTCGAAGACAATGTCCATGTTATTACTAGATATTGCACCGGGAGAAAGTAGGGGGCCTAGCATGATTCCATTCACGGACGATTTAGATGAGGCCAGCGGGCAATATGGATCCGAGAAAGTTACGAGCGCTACGAGCAGTACAAGCAGCAGTCTAAGTGGCGTTGATACTCAAGGTGGACACAGATCAACCAAAGAATTCCCTGCTCCGCCAATGTTGAATGAACCAAATAACACTGCAATCCAAATCCAGTGTGATGCGACCACACCTTCCCCTGAGAGTTCCACTGACGACTCTTCGTCACCTACTTGTCGAGCATCCTGTGTCCATGCCTCCCTCACTGGGTCGCCCCAGGAGAACAACCTGGAATGCCAGGCATATACCTCTACTCACCTTGAGGCTCTACGTCTTCGTCGTGAGGCAGGGAAAGTTCGCGCGTATTCCTTTAATGATTACATTTCGAAAATGCCTGAACATCTGAGGCACGTCGACAAGAAGTCGGTGACTAGGGCCGAGCAAAAAATGCCTACCATTTCATCCCCAGTTCAGGAAACACAAACATTCAATGTTCTGCAGACGGGTGACAAAAACCACCACTTCACTGAGAGTGCTGAGACTTTTGTCAATGTCATGTCTCCCGGTGAAGGTAACGACGTATTATTTGTGCCCATTTTGTCTCATACAAATAGCGGTAACAGCAACACTCAAGAGTCTATTCCAGCGATACCGAGAAAAGATTCAACTGCTTCTCATGGTTCTACAATGAGTGGAAAATCTGGAGAACATCATTCAACAAACACGACAATTAGGGATGATGCTAAAATGAGCAATAACTCGCAATCGTCACTACGGAAAAGTGCAAACATTCTTACTCAAGAACATGCTAGAAGCAACATGCCAGACAAGGATGACACAGCATCTACTACGAGTAATGCCCTTACCGTGAAAAGCAACAACACTGCAAAATCATCAGAAATGAAGCCTGCTCAAGAAATTTTCACCGATATTAAGAACAAGCAAACCATGAAAGAATACATAATGAACGACCTTTTGAACATTGATTCTCGGCATCAAGATGGATCTGCGACAGAAGACATCGATGCCAACATGGAAGAATTCTTACGCATCCCCTTCAAACTCGAAAAGCTGATGTTGTTCAGTTTGGCTGTATGTGTCGATTCATTTCTATATGTTTGGACGATGCTACCACTGAAAGTCATATGGGGGGTCGTGTGCTTAGCGTGCACAATCTTAAGGCCTGGAAAGGGAATCAAAGGTATCATGTTCCACCGACGGTACGCTCATTCAATCGCCATGGACCAAGCATCCATTTTATTTTAGTTCATCTCTCATATGTATGCCTCATTTTCACGTTTCACCTGTTGCACGACAGACACCTTTATGCCTTGCTCCAGTGCTTGTTAGTATGGTTTGTATTTTACCATGTTCTGCGTCCGATATCAATTGGCAAATTATATCACTGGATCAGAGGACAAGCCATGCTCAAGCTGTATGTCTTGATTGCAATAGTTGAAGTCTTTGATCGTTTGCTTTGCTCCTTTGGGCAAGATGCATGGGATTCGTTGTATTGGAACACTACTCGCCGGCCAAAGCATCCTCGTATGTTGGTATCGATGATAGTGGTCGGTGTTTATGTCACCATCCACAGCCTTTTTTTGTTCGTTCATGTGGCCACCTTAAGCGTAGCAGTGAATTCTGCCGATAACGCTCTCTTGACTCTTCTCATTAGTGGGAACTTCGCAGGTGAGAGCCAATTTATTTCTGCCTTTGGTTGTTCTTACTGTTTATCTGCGAACACTGATGATCTTCATGTTAACAACTCAGAGATCAAGAGTACGGTGTTCAAAAAATACAACAAGCAAAATTTATTCAAAATAACTACGTCGGACATATGCGAACGGTTCAAGCTAGCATTGTTCCTATCCCTTATTCTCCTCCTTAATTGCTTCCAAGGAGAGATGAGCAAATCAATGGTGATCGACTATTATACAATGTGCCTGGTTGTGATGGTCGCGGAGTTCATTAGTGACTGGATAAAACATTCATTCATCACAAAGTTCAACCATATTCCGAGCACGGCCTACTTTGATTATGCTCTAATTCTCTCGGGGGATGTTACTGGCATTGGCCACGAAGGGCTTAATCTTGACTATACTCATGCTGCTGTCAAACGACTGGGACTTGCGCAGATACCGCTTGTATGTGTTACAGCTCGCTATTTGCACGAAGCCATTCGATTCGCAATTGCTTTCAAAGGAAACGGAGACGTAGACCATCCAATCAATGCACTCTCTGAGTTTCTTACGGATGGAAACATGTGGAAGTTTTATTCCTGCCTAGTGGGGCTTATGGTATTATTGGTGGCACTGAAGATATTGCTGGGAGTGTGCATACGCTTCATCGCTAGGCATAATCTGGGTGGAGATGTTATAGAAATGCTAGAGAGAAAAAAATCGTCAACCAGAAAACCATCGACCCCAAAGCCGTCACGTGATATTTCATCGGGTCGATTGGATAAGGGCGAGGGAAAAAAGAAGCAGTAGTGTTAATAGCGAAATAATAACTTTTATCGCTTGGCGCTAGTATCTTCGATTCTCTGTCCAAATTTATCAAGCTTCAACCAAGTTGCCTTGCGCTTTGGTAGGAGGAAACACATGAGTCAAGTTGCATCCCAAGCCCTGTGACTGTGAAACACCCAATTTCCTGCTTAAAGAAATGACAGCTCCCATGATAGGTCCTGATACAGTCATTCGTTGGTCAAAAACATAGGCTTGCTTTAATATAGATGGCATCGCCAATGCGAGTGGCATCATGATTAGTCTTTATTTTTGTGAGGGTGTTTGTTCACTCTTGTGTTTTCTTTGGCTGTCAACAATTTTTCCCATGGGTCTGCTCATCTGTGCTGCTATGGCAACAGCTCTCTCCATCACCACATCCAAATCAGAATGCTCAACAAGATTTGACTTTTGATACATATCTCGCATTGATGAAACATCAACTAACACTTCTGCAAAACCCTTACAGTTGGAGAAAAACATATTCACAGTGCCTCATGCACCTTTGGATTCGAGATTTGTTGTTTCACACTATTCCAGGATCACCCATAGACTCACCTTTGTTAAAATAACTGATATGTGCTTTTGAATCAAAGTCCTTCTTCCTTCTAATGTTGGCTTCCTGATTGAATACCACCCAGGATGCTGTGATCTTTTGGATCTGTTACGTCTGATTTATAGATGGATGCTAGTTGGTACTGACAATTTGTAGTTACTTGATGTAAAAATTGCATCGTCAAAAAACGTGCAATTTATAATTTGATTAAGTTCAAGGTAATCCAAATGGTGCCATTGTAACTGGCATCATTATTTTCATACGTATACCTATGTACAGTGTTACATTACTTCCAACCTGTGGTTCCGCCACTGTTTATAAGGGAAATTGTGTACTGTTTTTTTTGCAAATAAAATTCACAAATTGCTGAACTGATGAAAAATAGTGCACTGATTGTATCAAAAAACTCAATTAGTGCACAACTTGTTATAATAATATCAATTCATGCACAATTACATACTATTACTATTAAATTGTACGTCTATTATAGTTTTCAAACTGTTTGACCACCTAATCCTATCTATAATTATTGCACCGACTGCTACGTCAAAAAACAAAATGTATGCCATTTGAGTTTTGTTAAATTCATGGTACACAAAATGTTTGTGCAAAAATTACTTTGTGCGTGGTTTGTTTTAAAAGAATGCTTGGTGCACAAATAATATTTTGAATATGTAATTTGTTCACAATAACATGCACTAACTATAGGTGGGATACACAAACTTTAGTTTGCACGTGAGGAGACTGCATTCAAACCATAGTAAGTACACACAATTCATAGCAAAATTTTAAATCAGTTATCTTTATGGCATGTGCCAAACACTAAATTGGTTAGATATATGACCAATGTTGCAGGGAAATCTCTGAGCCACTAATAGTAAGACGGCAAAGACTTATGCTATTAGCACACTGTCCCCAACAGGGACAGTCTGCACTGCATTCAATGCTGTTTTTTACAACTTCATTGGAGAGTGTGACACATCAGTGAAGCAGGGAGAGATTTGACAAAGTGACATCCACAACTTGTTCCCACCATTTCTTGTCTTTCATAAAAGTTTCCAAAGCAGTCTTCAAACTCATTTTTGGAATATCAGTAGACTGTGAGTCGAAAGACTGACCCACCATTTGCATTCAATACATATCAAGAATTGGTGAGATGGGAACACTTGTCAAACCCATACTTCTGCACTGAACATGGTATCGATCATGTTCTATCCAATATTCTCATTTTGATCTGGAATGTTTTATTGTTCCATTTTCTGTAACAATTTCAATGCTCTGAGTAGGCATCACATTGCATACTACATCAATAACGTTTCTGCTATCACTGTCTTCATGCCTATACAGTTTCATGACAACTACATTACAAATCTTTGCGGGCATGGACCATCGCACATCCTACATAAGCTGAATTAGGTGCGTCATTCAATAAGACAGATCTTAGCCAAGTATTTTGAGCCTCTGTCTTCTTCTGGTGTATTCCTTGGGCTTCTGGATTAATTTGTTCTTTCTTTCTCTTAATTCTTTCTGAAGACCAAACATTTCACACATCATCAGTCCTTTTGGCTTTGATGGAGACTCAAAATTCAGTTGTTGATTCCCATACAGGGAAGGCACATACACCTCATGTCTCACATCAGGTAGAGAGGTGTTCCTCTTGCATTGAGAGGATCCTTTGGGAACAGTTGATGGAGGCAAGTCATAGATACCCACACTCTTGCTGAACTTCTTTGCTCTAGCTGCCTTGGCTCTCTTGTTCTAATGTTTTCCCACTGTCACATGCTTCCATGAGAGGAGACAGCACAGAGCCACAAGACAGTCCAAAATCCCAATCTAGGTTGTAAATTCCAGAGGAATTCCGGCGGAAATGCGCGTTACTCCGGAATATTTGCTAATTTTGACAGTAACATGATAGCGAGATTACTGTTAAAGACTTACTTAAGTACTTTGTACAATACTTAAGGACTGTGACGCCGTGACGCCACAAAATAAGGCTCATTTTGACAAAATTTACAGTAATATTTCCGGAACCTACAGTAATTACCGCAGGAATTCTGATTTGTTACTGGTTACTGTGTTTTTGAGACAGTAACCAAAATCGGAATTTACAACCTAGTGGTCAGCCGTGGGGACTAGTGGCTATGAGTCAGAGTCAGGCTACATACCAATTCCTAGTTAATGTTCTACATGACTAGTGCGATGACTGGTACTAGTAGAAATTGGTACAATCTTCACGTATATTAGGCTATTATGCATAACCAAATAAATCAATGAATTAATAATGTAAGAAAAAAAGCACAAAAACACAAACAAATTTCACCAACCACAACCTTGAAGGGGATGATCTAGTCAACCAATTGACTTCCAGAACATGATTTGGTTGCCCAATGGAGTGCTCTTGGGATTGGTGATGACCCGCTGAGGCTCCGGTGGCTGGAACATAACTAGATCGCGGAACGCAACACGTGTTATTTTGACCTATTTTGAATATGAGCCTGACTAGTTCCAGGGGTGACTTCATGGTCCCCACCCCTGACCACTAGATCCCCACCAATAATGATGAATTCTTCATCATTGCTGTCATTGTGATTGACAATGATGTCCGGCGTGGAAAAAACGATAGTAGCGGGAGGTAGCACATCAGCACCGCGATCGTCACAATGGGAGAAATCCATGATGGGATGAGTGATGAAGTCCACATGGAATCTGTCATGATCAGGATGATGAGAAAAGGAAGTAGAGTAGAGGGCATAGGCAGCACATGAAGAAAACTTCATGGTTTCAGTTATCAAGATAGAAATCGAATGACCAAACTATAGCTGAGACAACAGTTAGAACAAGGGGGGGAGAGCAGTATTACAATTTGATGTAAAAAAGAAGGCATAAAAGTTGACACTAGAATACGATTTTAGGCCTATGTTCACAGTGGAGTCATTTTCATAAGGCATAATTTCAAGCTGGATTAGATATTAAGTACCTCAAGCTTTAAACTGGATACAAATCGGGTAGGTCCTTTAGCGTTCTAACTATAACTTGAATGATTTGTGAAAAATGTGCGGATTATAGTTCGCATACATCTATAAATTGGACCTAACAGGTCTCATTATCATCATTGAAGAGATATCCATGGGCTGGGCAGCTGCTTCAGCTGGGATCACATCATTGACCTGAAGATACGTTGCAGCACTAGTGAGGTCCTTATGTTGTGCCTCAGCCTCTACACGGGCTAGAGCTTCATGCGACTCGAGTGACATTGACTGCTTGTGGACATAGTGATACTAGCCCACAGGTCGTTGACCGACTATGAGAGCAGCATTGACAAAAGTCATGGCCAGCTTTGTTGAGGTGTCCACATATAACTTGGGTAGCCCTTGTCATCCCTTGCTGGATTAGATCCCGCATGCCCCAGGACAATGATCCTTGATCCGTAGTTGATAGTTCCCCCCTGACTCTGATACAGTGGTCATAATGCTATCCAAGTGACCACTTGTCCCAGACATACTGGATTGCTGATTATTGCTAAGGGAGAGGCTTTTGGTATATTTCCATCCATTGTTGCTGTCCTGGAGAGTCCCTCTCTCTGTGGTGCTCTGGCTTAGTCCACTCATTGTGTCTTCCCTTCATCTTCTACTACCTTTGAAATTGAAAGGTCTGGCAGCAGTACAATTGAACACAGATTGCATGGTGGTGTGCAGATTGAACCAAACAAACCCTCTCTCCAAATTGAAAGTGTAGATCAAGGAAAGCCGGAACCAGTGCCTAATTTCCAACCAAAATGGATGCATTAGAAATCAATGAGACAGCAACAGTGATGGTTCTGCGTGGTGGTGTATCATGTGTTGGGTTGATAGGTGGTGTCATTTTTATGGCAGTGTCAAGTTTTGACAGCCATCAGGATGATAGCCAGCATCAAGTTGGTCCTGTGTCCACTTAATGGGGACAACCCTTAAATCTCCAAAATTTAATTAAAGGACCACAAAACAAGCTCTAAGTGCCTGTATGTTGTAGGAAAAGTTGCCAAATGAATCATAAAATGACTGTGCAATCATGATGTGTAACATCACCAAACCACCACAAGTCCCTGCTTCTGCTCCCGCATGTTCTCTGCCCGTCTTGTTGAAAATTCTTCCAATTACATTATGTAGGTGATCAGTTTGTTGTTACCAGTTTGTTGACCCCCCAGTTTGTTGACCCCCAGTTTGTCGACTCACATATGGCACAATCACTTAATGAAAGATGTTAACATTATTTTCACTGTAACCCGTGGGCAACGCTTCTTGCCTGATGTACTGCATGCACCTCTTGTTGCTCTAATCATTTTTCCAGCTTCATTACATTGCCAGAGGAAGCTCATGTTACAGTGAAGCTCAAAACTGAGCTAATCTCCAGCTTCTAGGCTTGGGCAAATTCCAACATGACCATACAAACTGCATGAGCTGGAAAGTGAGCCATTACTTCTGCAGCTGCAGGTCTCTTTAGAATAATGGACAAGGTTTCTTCTGTTTGAATTGCTTGTTTCCCAGAGGGATCCCCCGGCATGAATGTTTGGTGCTGTAGGGTACCACACAGTCCCATCCACAAGATCAGTTTCCCATTCAAGACCATCAATGAAGGGATGTGGTCCATGAAAAGAGGCAACTTTGCTACATGGAAACAGCCAAACTGATGACAAGTGTGACTTGCAAAGTTTTTGACTCATGTGACTACCTTTTGTGACCTTCAGATGGCCCTGCAACTTACCTGAAATTACCTTTTTGTACCTCCAGGGGGCAGTTTTGTGGACTGAGTAATGCCAAGTTGTGGTTCAATTTCACCTCAGACCACAAAAATTCCCTGAGTGACGTGGTTTTGACACTGAGTATCACCAATTGTATTGCCAAGTACTTGGTGACACCTCCAAGCAACACCAATACTTGGTGCAACTCACTGAGTATTCAGTGTTTATCACTGAGTACTCAGTTGTTAACACCAAGTACTCGGTACATCACACAGTACTTGGTGTTCACCACCGAGTACTATTAGGTTTCTACACACTTGGTGAGACAATAACACAATCTAAGTGTAGACATCGGACCACTAACCCTGTTACTTTCCTCTTTAGAGAGAGGTACAAAATGATTTGGCAGTTAGTTTGATAGGGTACCATCAATATGATGTTGGTGACTACAACTATTGCGGACCATGGTCTGTGTGTCTTCCACTGTTGGGATGACTCTATCTACAAGAGCTCTCAATTTCACAGCACAATCATGGTGTGCATGATAGATATGTAGTGTATCATGTACCTCTTATTATGTTGTTCATACTGTTACAAGTCTTGTGTAGAGCAGAATTCCACCACATGATAGGTATAAGTCCTTGTACAATATCGCACAAGTCACAATACGTCTGTAACACCACGTGATTCCTAGTGACAACTCGTATTACCTAGTTGAACCTAGTACCACCAAGTGATGCAATCAGCAAACACAATTACCACCAAGTGTCATCACAATTACTCCAAGCAAAACAATTGGCTCTGAGTATGACCCAGAATCCAAAGTTCCAGGAAGTTGCTGACTACCCGTGGTGACAACGTTTTGACAACCGTGATGAGCAATGGTGACGGCACTTTGACAACCCTGCTGACTAACGGCAAAGACACTTTGATGACCCCCTGTTAGGACTTGTGACTACCTTGTGACTACCTTGTGACTACCTTGTGACTACCTTGTGCTACACATTGTGACATCACTAATGGCCATTGGGACAACATTGACGACCTTGAGCAAATAAAAATAACTGATTGAGACCAAGTGACCAAAGGACAACAAAGTGATGACAAGGATGACTAACAACCCTACGTGACAACATGGCAAATCTTATCTGATGACCAATGTGACTACTGTTTATGACATTTTATGGCCCAAATGTCAACCAAAGCAAAATACTACCCCAACAGCCTTCATGGCAATGTGTGACTACCTTGCATAATCAATGTGATGACCTGCTGAGGGCCCTCAAAATTTTCTTGATGGCATCTGATGACTTCTAGTTATAGTTGTTGCCAAAGTTGAAAGTTGCATGTCTCGCAGGAGGTGGTGGAGGTGGACTTTTCAGAGGAGCAGGAGATGGCAATCACCTACTGGGTATCTTATTGGAAGGCAATTCTAAGGCATTCTATGCCAGCTCCATGGCAATCACCTACTGGGTATCTTATTGGAAGGCAATTCTAAGGCATTCTATGCCACTTCTGCCACCTGAAGCAAGGAGGCCCTGTTTCGGACAACCAAGGTGATGTGCTATAGTGATGTGCAAATACATAGAGCTGATCTAGATGCAACACAAAGAAAAGAATACCAGGACAGTACAAGCAAAGTCTAAGTCTTCTCTTGGACTGTCTAGTAGGCATTATTTTAGGCCGGAAGAGCACTTGTCACACACTTGGGATGACCTTGTGGTAGAGGGTCAAGACAGGAATGGTAATGGACATAATGATGCGCAATATCTTTCCTCGACAGGACAGGTAAAAGTTTCACTTGAACTTTTGACTTCATGAATGAAAAATGAAAAACATTTGGTTAAAGAATGCCTATGTTGCTGGTACTGGCTTTGTAAACTGAGTCAATCATCGGGGGGATGGGAAGGCCTCCTTCGCCTTGGTCATGACTGGAGAGTGTTCAGCTTCATATTGGGCAAAAACAGTGAATAGAGTAGACGCAAATACAGAAAGAGGCTTTCAACCTCTAGGTTGTAAATCCTGGTGGAACTCTGCATTACTCCAGAATATTTGGTAATTTTGATAGTAAGGTGATCACTGTGGTAGCAAGATTACTGTGAATGAATTTCTTAAGTACTCTGTGCAATACTTAATGAGTATGATGTCGTGACATCACAAAATAAGGCTCATTTTGACAAAGTTTACCGCAATATTACAGGAAACTACCATAATTACTGCAGAAATTCCTGTTTGTTATTGTGGTTACTGTGTTTTTGAGACAGTTACGAAAATCGGAATTTACAACCTAGTTCAACCTTCACCATGTCAAAGCCCTGTGCAAATTTGTTCATGACAACTGGGCAAAGCTACCAGCAAGACAGGCAACTTTGCAAAAAATTGGTCAACTATCGAACCGTAACCTAAGTATCTGCTTACATACATCTGTCCCTTGATCGGCCTCTCTTCATTTCATCTTTCACAATGTGAATTTTCCCATGTAGTGTCATCCCTGCGTGTGTTCTACCTTGTTATAAAGGATTTCTTCACGATGGCATTGTTCTTGGAGTTTAAGAGCCCTAGGATACTTTTCTTGTTGGTTTGCCACATGTCTCATCTCATTGCTTAGTCCAGGTCCATGTCCTCTTCAGTTCATTTAAGTCCCCATGGCTCCTTGAAACATCAGGCATTGCCAATTGCAAAATGCTTTGCACTCACATTCATGATGGGCCACTATTCAGTGCTGGACCTCAATTGTTGCTGTCAATGTCCCCATTTCCCCCAGCTCTTTGAATGCCAATACTGTAGCTCTCAGAATTACTGACAAGGGAATTGAACTGTTTGGAGTAATCAACATTGGTGGTGTTGTCGCATTAGAAGAAAAAGTAGATATGCTTGTTTGTTGCAACAATGGCCCCAATGCTTTCTTTTGTTGAATCAAACTTCTACTCTTGATCAATCGGGGACAAGTTGATGACATCCCAATCATTGCTGCCCTATGGAGATGCCTTAGCAGGCTAGGAGTACAGTGTTTGTAGATACAGGTGCAGCCATGAGCATGTTTTCCTTGCACCACTCTGCCTAGGTGAAAGCCACACCAAATATGTGCTTGAAGCACTGGTGGTGATGCTGCTGGCATCCATTTTGATTGCCACAGCAACAGTTGGCATGGATATAACATGCTCATCCAATTTCCGTTGGTCCCTGTGATGTCCTCCCCACTTTTGTCATTGACTTGGGTGAAGTTGCATATACTTTCCATTGTTTCCATGTATTGGGCTGTGCCCTTGGGTCACATATGCAGTTATCAATACCAGGCATATGCGACAAGGGTGTTTCAATGATGTGGGCATTTGGCCACAGTGTTTTGAAATGCAGGTATTGCTCAATGATGAAATCTCTCCTCTTGATACACTCCCCAACTCCTTTTGCCTCCCTTAATTTCCATTTTAACAAGATTCTTTTGACAAGACACCCCGTTAACCATCATCATTTCACTTGCATCAAAGCATTGGTAATGTGTTCATTTATAGTAAAACTGAGCCTCGATGTACTTCCTTTGCCCACATAACCATCAGCAATGCTTGTGATGGTTTGACTTGTGACCATGATCCTCTTACATTAGTCATGTCTGTCATACAGCTCTGATGCTCCACCCATAACTCCTTATTGTCCATACGCCCATCAATAGATACAGTGCACTGTGTATGTGTATGCTATTAAAGAGTGACATCATGACAGTAAAAATTACATTTTAATTTAATGAGTTGCACAGGCAACAGCAAAATGATGCAGACAGCGGAGGAGTGATATGTGGAGTGATGCAATGAGCAGGTGTTATGTCACATTATTGCAACATCACAATTTAGTGGTTACGTAGAGCTGTCACATGCATGATACGTGGGAGTCACAACATCGCTGCTGTGACACCTATATGTATGACACACACTAAGTGTGAAAACAGAAAGGGTTTCAAAAAATGCATTTGATTGTGGCAAATCCTGTAGTGATCATGTTATTCATTTGGATTGCACGTAGATATCACAGAAACATTTCAATACTTAGAGGTATTTATGCTGTGCTACAAAATGCCATTTTTCTGCAACCATATGTATTCTCACAAATATCCTTTATGTTACTATTATGCATGCAAGAATGTTGTCTTTATGACGTTTTTGACTTTGACCAGCCTTGACCTGGGAGTGACATCCGTTTTACCCTATAACCATTCAATATTGCACGCAACAGAGTAATGTTCGCTACAAAGAAAAGCACAGAGGCCATCCAAACTGGTCTGTGTGATCTCCAGCCCAACATTTCAAGTGTGAATGCAGATAGCAGCCATAACACAATTGCCACGAGAAGAAATATCAGGGAGAACGCCATTTGTTTTGACCTCCATACAATGCGGTCAGAACACAGTGGAAGCAGGCACAGGTACCATGTAAAATATTGTGCGGTCATCACTTTGTTAAATGCAACAAAGGAAAATGTTTGTAGAAACAAAGCCAGGGTCAAGTCATAGGGTGCAATACCTAAGCTCGCAAACCCGAGAATCAAAATTTGTGGTATTGTCGGTATATGCCCCCATGCAAATGACGAGCCAGACAGTGCTGTGGCGGCTCGTCCACGTGATAAGTAAATCCAATAGAAATACATGGAGTAATTATGACGGTGATCGACACGTTGAAAGTGGTACAAAAGTCCCTGGTCCAGTGCTTCGGGTCCAAAATATTGAACTGCAGCATACGTCAACGTCCCTGCAGTCACAAGAGTGAAAACAAGGAACAAGCTTTTCATTTGTTTAAAGCAGGATGAGAGCCAATCAAGGGCGACTTGTGAGATGAAATCTTGTTCAATAGAGGGTGCTCCTACGCAATGTGTACTTACACTGAACTGATAGTAAAGAACAATCTTTGAACCCAAAGTATTGACAGTACAAATATTCGCAGTGGGTGCCTCCATGGAAATGTATTCGAGCCAGTTGACTTTGACGGTCCACAACAAAAACAAGTTCCAAAGAATTCCATTTGTTCCGACAAAAGGTGTGACCATCCTATCGGCAAATGATCTGAGTTCACTCTCGTTATCGACATTGATTGCTGCTGATGACTAAAAAATGCCATAAACGACACCGTGTAAATCAGTGGATAGAGTTTTGCATGTATACCAATCCCGTGCAAAATACCTGCAATGCACGCACGGGCAATGATATTGCCGCTCCGTTTACTCGTTTGTGGTTTTGCTGGACTCATCTCTGAGACTGCCACCGTTGCAAGAACTGGTAGTAAAACTACCAAACTTTCTGCAGACCCTCTGGTGCAAATGTTGATTGGAAGGGGATTGTACAGCCACCACAAGGCATCAACAAAGTCGGGTGATAAATTTGTCATTCGTTTCTCTGCTGCTGTGAATGTTTGTTGTTCGGCATGAATGGATCGCCTCCTCCGGCGCAGCAAGGCAATAATGTACCCGCAAATAGCATCGGCGATACAAAACAAAATCTTTCCAAAATATTTTCCGGAAAATACCAACGAAACTATGGCCCACGATTTCCCACGATGATTCTTTAGCGGCAACGCCAACAAAGCGGCCAAAAACGGCGTATATCGATAGGTATGCCTCTCGTAGGGACTCCGTCCCTGCGCCACATGCTCCGCTGCATCGGTGAACACATCGTAATCAATGTCGGTGTATCTCACGCCACGGAGGAGAAGGCCGTCGTCCAGCAGGAGGGGCAGGAGGAAGGTGAGGACTAGCCGGATGGTTAGGCCTATTAGGAAGTGTCGTGTTGCTGCGCCCATGCTGGATTGCGGGAAGAAAGTTGTGAGTTTGATGTTCGTGCACTTCGGGTGAGGAGAGGGAAATCACACGATCATGATTTCACAATGGTCGAGAGATGGATGCGTGGCGGTTGCTAGCAGTGAAATCGACTGAAAGCTACTGAAAGAAGCGTGAAGCATGGGCTGGATCCTGGCGAGATCAAACGAAATGCGAGAATTATCAAAAATTACGGAAAATAAACCTCAAGATGATCATGTTAAACCTCAATTTGAAGCAAATCCTCCAGCTGACACTTTTTGCGCTCGTCGCGCGGTTCTCTCCAATAACGAGAGATGACGAAAGGAGTGTCAACGTTCAATGTTCAACATCATCATCATCTCATCACATCCTCAAAGAGTTATTTACATTACACAACGCTACACTACACCATACGATACCCCCCCCCAACTGAAAGAAGTTCGGCGTCATGGTGATCAGACCGTGATCAGAGAGCGTTCATCGATTGACGCCAGCATCATCACCCGCACCATCGTACAACGCAACGAAGCATCCTCACGATACAATACCACCATCCAATGGCTCCTCGAATGAGTGCCTTTCCGTGGCTCGCTGCTGGAGTGTGCCTGCATGCAATGGTGTCTCCAAACGCATGTTGGCAAACTTCACCATTATTCTGCGCCTCGGCCTTCACGACGCCCGCCGCTCGCTCGGCCTCACGCGCATCTCCCACCAAAACACCACACCGTTCGAAACTGCCCTCGCAATCTCGACATCGCGACTGCCTCGCACGACGCAGCGCCACTCTCCCCGAAACCCCGCCGGCCATTGAGCTCCCCTCGCCGCTCGCGCCCTCCCCGCTGCCGGTGGCCGCCGACTCCAAACTGCGCCGCCTCAAAGACCGAATGTGGATCCGCGAAACGCTCGAGGATCTCACCGCCGCCGAATTCGCATCCAGCTTGTCCGTCGAGGACGCCGAGAAGACTGCCAGCACCAATCGAAAGCGCGACGTCGATTTCGAGAATGTGCTGGCCAAATTGGACGCCCGTGTGGAGGGCATGTGCGTGCTCATGACCGAGGAGGAATCGATCCGAGGGAATCAAACTTGCTATGTGTTGGAAAGGAGGGTCGTGGGAGACGAGGGGAAGACCACCGTTCTCAACTCGTGCTTTGCGCTGGCCGAGAATGTGGGGATGGGGAGTGTCGTGTGCACGGCCGAGCAGCGGGAGGCCTTGTTGTCCAGGATTATGGCCACGAGGGCGAAGTTGATTGATTTTATGGAGGGGTCCACGACCACCACGGCCACCAGCAGTAGCAGCAATCGTAGTGATGGTGGGAACGATATGGGTGATATCGACGAAATTCGGACCAGGTTGCAACCGACCAATTATTCGACAGTCAACGACAATGCCAATGGGGCCGTCAAGGGATTTGATCCCAGTCTCTACGTCAGAGAGGATGGAACCATTGATTGGGATGGAGCACTTCAGGATAGGGAAGCGCTCAAAAAGTTTGGATCGGCGGTGTGGTCACGAATCAATGGTCAAGACCCGGAGCTGTCGGGCGAGATGGATAATAACGACGAGGGAGGATCTGTGGTGCAAGGTGATGATTTCCACTCCCATGGTAGAAAGGCAGTTACAGCGAAAATTGTCGAAACGGAGGCCATACGACAGAAGAAGGAATATTTGGATCAACTTACTAGTGCATTGCGCATTATGGAGGCGGAGCATACCAAGTTGCTCAATTCAGGTAAGTTCTTGTGCGAGCATAATTAACCGCTTTGTCGATTTCGTCATGCAGTTTCATGCATTTAGATGTATTCATTCTTATGTCTCTCGACTTTGCCATTGTATGTAGCAATCAGTGCTGGACAAGCCGTAGCGAATGTCAACTTTGCCACAATCAATCCAACCCTACGAATGAAAATACGCACATCGTCCGATGAGCTTGAAAAAAAGAGAGGCGAAGTCACCTTTCACACACTTAATTACGAATTGGAGCGAATTTTCACCTACCTCGATGGAGAACTGGGAAACACCGCCACGAAAGGATACATACCTCTGCAGGATCGATTAAATGTTGCCGAGTTTGGACTGCTAGAATCACAAATCGAAAGTTTCAACCGTCAAATGATGCTCGGTGAAAGTTTGGACGAGGACGTCTTGGCAGTGGTCTCAGATCAACTCGTCGACTTTAAACGCCGACTTGGAATTGATTATATTCTCAACGACGGGCTGACGTTCGACTCTGAAGCTTTGCAGATATGGCTCAAGGACATATGGATCAAGACGAAGAAGGGATTTGTATTTTATGTTAAGGGGACTAGGTTGTTCTTGGATGATATTGTATTTTGCTTAAATTTAATTGGCCGAGCACTTCAGGGGTACACACTGAAGCCACGAGAAGTTCGAACACTGAGGTAGGCATTCGCAACTCTTTTGGTACTGATTATTTCGAATTTGATGTTGGAGATCTAACACGTTTTTCTTGATTCGTAGACGGACATTTAAAGATACCATCACGTTTATTCCGGTTGTGATTATTTTACTGATTCCACTCTCGCCAATCGGGCATGTATTGGTCTTTGGAGCTATTCAGCGAGTGTTTCCTGATTTTTTCCCATCGTGCTTTACGGAACGACGACAGAACCTGCTAGGTATGAAAGCATTTACTCTTCATTCTATTATTATTTAGCCTGTCCTCCAACAGATTGTCCTGCTCACCTTTTCGATGCACCCTCTCCAGAATTATATGAATCCACCGAGTACTCAGGCGTAACAATCAATGAAACTTGGCAGGTAAGCTTCAACTGCTTTGCTAGATATGTGCTCCCGGAATACTTTGTCTGACGTTACATTATTTTTCCTTGACTTGAAGGAAAAGCTCGCTCGACTGTTTCAAGCGCTTGGATTCTTTGCTTCCCAACTTGGCAATAGATTGTACGCATCAATCAGCGGAATTGATGACCTATCCAATGAGGACAATGACGATGATGATTCGATACGTAGGACATGAATCATTGATTTAGAAATATATTCCAATTTACTTTCGCTATTATGAAGTATTAGGCAGTGTCCTTCTTAGGGAACAGTAATTTATTCAACTTTCTCCACGACAATATACGCGTGGACATAATCCATACCATGCACTTCTGGATTCTTTTCTACGAGGCTCATGTAATTCTCCCAGAACTGACTCATAATTTTCTCCTTCTCCTCTTCATTCCTTTCCGATCTCAATGCACTCTTAAATGTGGAGTGACTCCATGTCTTAGTAGTTGGTGTAAACCATTCCGCATATTCACGAGGAGTTTTGTTGGACTTGCCAGAGGTGTATAACTCACGGTAAGGACAGCGTACAACACGTTCTTCAATTGATACGACCTTCAACTGAGCTGATATTTCATCATCCTCAAAGGCATCCATGAACTCTTCCTTTCTTCGATAATAATTTGGAAAGCTCACACCTAGCCGTTCCTCCTCGTCAATCAACCCCTGCTCTTTCAACTTGTCCCAACTAGATTGAAATGAATCCCACATGCTCGCCCCGACATCAGTCTGACCTAAGAAGTATCCATTCGAGTCCTTACAAAAGTTGACACACACGAATTTTCCTCCGGGCGCCAATTCTTTGGCACGGGCTTTCAAAATAGCAACCCAATCCGACGCCGCCTGTTCTTTTTCTGGATGAGGTGATTCATCGCATCTTGCCGCATGCATGTATTCAGTGCCCTTCAACGACGATGGAAAACGACTCAACCAATGCATGGCAGTGAAGCTTACACCAAAGTCAATTGAGTTGGAGGGATAGCATTGATTATGGAAGCCAACTCCGCATGCTTCGATGAACACGTTTTTAAGTGCATATGGGTGCGGAATGAGCTTACCATAGGCGTCAGAGACGGATTTCAGGCCAAGGGCATGATTGAATACTGATTGCCACTCGTTACTGAGTATTATATAAAAGATGAGTTCGAAATGGGATAAAACTGCTGGATTCAAAGCAATAGTTTCGACTCACGTAAGCTGATCTTCATAATGCAAAACAACTTCCTTATCATCGTCTTCACTACGGTCTCTTACAGCTTGAATCATCTGACTTAAGAGCCCAAGAGATGTTCCAGCATCAGCCGTCCCGTAATCTGCAATATGATACGCTGCACTGCCAACACCGAACGGACGCAGTTTTTGCTTCTCAATTTCATTGAGCACCAACGGTGTAGCTGTGTCGATCACGTCAAAGCTGTTCACATTTCATTTGAATAAAGAATGATGAATATTTTGTTCGACACAATTTTCAAACTGCACACATCTGGAGGTCTTCTCAACTTGACATTACATGCACAACATAAGATTTAGCAAACAACAACTACACGACCCACCAGCCCTTCGTACTAGCAGTATATTCGCCTTCACCATCCTTGCCAATGGGAACATGAACACCAGCACCACCAGTAGCCTTCGTTGTGCACGTTTGTGGCTCGGCGACTGCGGCGAAAGCTCGCACTCCTAGCCTGCTTGTCGCAGAGAGTGTTGAGAGGAAGATGAATCCTTGCATGAAGCTCATCGTCGGATTTTTTTCAAGATTATGAACGATTCGTTATTGAGAATGCGCAGGAGGACGGGGCAAAAAGCTGCAACTCGGTTTCCCAAAATGAGTCGGCAGATACTGTATCGTATTGTACCATACCATAATCCATAATGATGACTGAATCGTTGCCCAGAATCTGAGAGTTGAGAACGTGTCAAAACTAAAAGATGAAAGACGAGAGTTTAAAGGAGAACTGAAAGATATTATGTTCTTGATTTGACAAGATTGTGAGAGATTTTTGCTAAAGATACCATCGGTTCTGGTTGCGTTGATTCCACCTTATTACAGGCAAAAAATAATTGATGACATGGGAACATCTTCACCGTACGGCGCGGGAATGATACATCTTCATGGATACCTTTGAATGCCTCTTTGTCTGCACGTTCTCGAACGACATGAAGAAAAAAAGTAAAAAAGATCAACCCCAACAGAACGATGGACGTGCATAGCAGCCATCTTCTCTTTCCAGATCTTTCACTCACAAGACAATAATATATATAATTTTTGTCAACATCTGGCAAGAAATCGCTGCCGGCAGACCCATTGAATTCCAATGCATATTGTACTGGATATTGTATAACGAACTATCACGGTCCATGCAAGACGACATCCGGGATCTTCTTCCTCTCCGTGTGCTAAAGAAGACAGCAGACAGCAGATGCGGATACACAATATTCATAACATTGTTTCAAAGATAGCGATAACACAATTAACTTTCAACAATGAAATTCCTTCCTGTTGCATTAACACTCGCGTTTACTTTGACTTCAGTCGATGCCTTCTCGTCAATTGGTAAATCGCTGCCCTCGTTAATTGACATATACTGTATGGGGTATAGCTACTACATACAGAGGACGCTGGGATCGGATAAATGGTGGTAATATGGATGAGTAGAATTCATCACGGCGGAGTCGAATAGAGTCAGAAACTTTATATTATATACGGATGAATTCGTCTCGAAGAGATGTTTGGCGAATAATTGACCTTTTGTTGTTATTTATATCTGTCGGCGTGATTCCTTTGCACGAGAAAATGTTGTCAGCTTTCATTATAATTACATTTTTCTCTCTGGGATAGATACCACCACTCGGAACTGATCTCATGGAATCCTCACAAGTCGTTCGTTTGCCTATCCCCATCTTTTCACAGTCTCTCCCCTGCCAGCATTCCCTAACCTCGGAGATGTCTTCAAAATTGTCAAGGAGCCATGTGAAAAATGCTCTGCCGTTGTCGTTGAAGCCAAGGTCGAACAAGAAGGTGTGAGCATGTACATTGGCATCGATTCTGATAGTTATGGGCACACAAACCGTCCTGGAAATGGTGGCATCCGTCTGTTGAATTACAAAACTAGAGAGAGTGCAATCGCCGATGCTGTCCGTCTCGCGAAAGGCATGACTCGAAAGCATGATATGTTCCGCACTGGTTTCAGTGGTGCCAAGGTCGTAGTTAAGTCAGATCACAAAGATTTGTCTGTGATTCAACGCAGGAAGCTGATGCAAAACGTTGCGTCGGCTCTACACGCCTTCGAGGGAGGAATGTACACTGGCTGTGATTTGAATACCTCCGACCGTGACATGGACTATCTCGTGGAGGCTACAGATGAGAAGTATGTTCTTGCGGGAAGAAATAGTCAGGTTGATACCAACGTTGCAACAGCCAGCAGTGTTATAGGTTCTATAATTGGCACGCTTCAGGCTATGAGTGGTAGTGATGATATTAGTGAGCTAATATTTACAGTTCAAGGATGCGGTAAAGTAGGAAGCACCGTGGCCAAGGAGTTGGTTCGACTGGGTGCCAAGAACGTCCAGACATGTGACTTGTTCCCAGAGTCTGCCAAGATACAGGGTTGCACACCAATTAAAGACTGGGCTCGTACGCCGTGCGATTTCTTGGTGCCTTGCGCCAACTCTTTGGCTATCACGGAGGATGTCGCGGCTAACTTTCCAGCGGGAATTAAGTATTGTGTTGGTGCTACCAATTCACCTTTTGCCAACGATAAGGCAAGGGAGATCTTTGAGAAGAGAGGTGTCATGCATATTCCTGAAAGTATTTCGTCGGCTGGAGCTATCTTAGCAGATAGTGTGGAGGTAAGTGTATTTTTGGTTGTGTTGCTAGAGCCATTCATTCTCTTGGCCCGTCCCTCAACTAACTGCCGTAATCTCGACAAAACACAGTGGTATGACATTGATCTCTACCAGACTGTTGAACCAGCCAAAATGTACGGCTGGATTCGAGATATCTCTCGAGTGAAAGCGTCAGACCTTGCAGCCCATGCAGGACAAGAACCTCAACACGTGACCTCGAACTTATCAAATGTGGTGCCTGAAAGAGAAGGCGAACCTGTTGGAAAGGATTTCGAGACTTGGATAGAGGACAACTTGAGTAGTACTGAGACATTGATCATCGGTGGCGGTCTTGCCGGTACAGCAACTGCCTTTTCACTCGCAGAGAAGGGAGTCAACTCAACATTGGTCGAGCAAGGTTCGTCAATTGCTCCGGCTTCTGCATCTTCAAATGGAGACTCGCGAATGTATAGAAAAATGTACAGCTCCGAGTTTTTCAGCAAGATGCAATCCAAGGCTTTAGACCGATGGGCAGATGTTGAAAGGAAGAGTGGATCAAGTTTGCTCCAAGAAAATGGACTTCTATTCTACGGAGAAGATACAAGTGAGACGGTAGAGGGCAGTGTTTTGGGCGCCCTTAAGGTAATGGAGCGTCTCGGTCTGCCACACAAGTTTTATGCCACTGGCGACGACATTGCTAATGCTTATCCAGCGCTTGAAAGTTGTCGTGGAAAGCCCTACAGTGGTGTTTGCGAAGATACTGCAGGTCACATTCGCGCCTCAAAAGCCTGTGAGGCCATGGCAAAAGCAGCTGGTGATAAGTGTGATGTGAAACTCAACAGCAAGATTGTCTCTTTGAATACTAATGGTGAAGGAGGAAAAGTTGTCGCCGTCACTGAAGATGGCAAGACAATTAAAGCTGACAATTGTGTCATTTCTTGTGGTCCATGGACAAATGATGTTCTTGACTTAGCCGGTCTTCCTCGTTTGAACCTTGACATTTGGCAGGTCCAATGGGGTCACTACGAAGTCTCGGAAGAAGCTTCTGCTTCGATCCCTCAGGCATTCCATTTTCGTAAAGAGAATGGGATAGATGGCGGACTATATTACGTCTTCCCATCTAGTGCGACAGAATCGATTCAGAATGGAGGAAAGAGTTACGTCAAGGTAGGTGTGGACTTTCCCACTGGACATGCTTTGGCCGACATGAGCTCATTCAACTACCAAGGATCAGAAGAAGTTTTGAAACTAATCGATGAATGGGTCGAAGAACATCTCCCGTCTGTGGGAAAACGGATTGATTCGTATTGTTCTCCATACACTATGACGAAAGATTCCTATTTTGTCATGGATAAGCTCGCAGACAATGTTGCCGTTTTCAGCGGAGGCAGTGGAAGAGCCTTTAAGTTCGGACCGTTACTTGGCGATTGCGTGGCATCTCTGTTGACAGGAGAGAAAGCACCAGTGGATCTTGCCCCGTTTTCTGCGAAGCGTGCTGCTTCTCTGAGTAGCCCAGAGGTTGGACAGGCTGTTGTTGCATAAATTTCAAAACAAACAATTCTTTATTCGTACAAGTGTCAATATTGCAGTGAGTTGTGCAAGTTTTTGTATGAGTGCAACACACACTGTCAAAACACAACTCTGATTCCCCTAGCAGTACTAAAAGTGGCGAGTCAATAAGTGACACTCACCGCAATCAATATTTTTTGTTACCTATTTTAATTTCCTGTTGCTCGCAAGCTTTTCTTCTTCCTTTGCTGCTGCTTTTTGGCCTTTCCAGCTAATTTCCGAGCCTTTTCTACAGCCTCCGCGTATAGTTCAGTTCTCTGTATTCAGTGCAATAACCTTGCACTGTGGTTGTCTAAGAGTCGTCTCAATTCAATATTTGTTATTGCTTAGTTTATTATCCTGTCTTGCTCGCTAGCTTTTTCTTTTTCCTTTGCTGGTGCTTTTTCGCCTGTCCAACTAGTTTCCGAGCCTTTTCCACGGCCTTTGCGTCTAGTTCAATCTTTGAGGTAGTGTCCTTCTTTTCTCCCTTTGCCCTTTTTGTTGTTGCGATTTCCTGTTCTTCGCTAGACTCTTCTTCTTCATCAACATCTGATGCAGACTCGCTCGACGAAGAACATTCGTCGGTGTCCTCGTTAAGTTCAGGGTCATCTTCCCCAGCATAGCTCCAAGCCGTTAAATTCGTTATTCTCGCACCCGAACCAAGGCGCACAGTGTCCAAAATATCCACTGCCACTTCCAGCTCGTCATCAGAATCCGCATCACTGCCAGCAGCGTCGTCGGAACCAGCTTCTTCATCTTGATCAGATTCATCAGTCGATCCAGTCAACATCATTCTGGCTGCTCCCTCTAGATCCATGACACTGACGACACCACCACTATTTGCAGTGACCACAAGAAATCCACTGCCACCGTCCACAGCACGAATGCACTTCAATCGATCATCTCCGGCCACAACCTTATCTACAGGTTCAATGGCCATGATCGCACGACGTGTATTGGCATCTCCGTCCTCTTCCAACTGTCCAACCTCCAAGACGGGCAAACCACCATCGTCACAAGCTGCAGCCAAAAACATGCCTTCCATTCCACCAATAAAGGCGAGCTGATTGACCCTCGATGGCATGTCTACATCCAGAAGATCATCTCCACTGGCAACATCTCTGGCCGTAATCTTGGTCCCGTAACAAAATGCATATCGATTCCCATCCCCACTCCAAACAATATGATTGACGGCCTCTTTCCTCTTAATCTTCTTCCCCAATGAAGGAATTTTATAAACAAACGCCAGCCGTCCCTTCATCAAATCCCAGAGAACAATCTTCCCGTCTCGACCCCCCGAGAGTGCCATTCGTCCAGTAGGATGCACCGCAAGACACTGGACGCCACCCTCATCATGTCCCGATAAAACGTGTTGGACGGACCAATCTCTCTTTTTGTACAGGACAATTTTTCCGGATGTCAATCCCACAAGAGCATGCGTGGGAGGACCTGCCGATGCCGACGTGGAAGGAGGAGCAAAGGAACAACAAAGAGGAGATCCCAAATCATTCGGAGTTTTCAATTCCCCCGCCTGCGCATGCTTCTGCAGATTGAACACGTTGATGGTTTCATCGAATCCTCCCGAGAGGAGAGCGCCCGGTTCGTGATGTGGTGTCGACGTGGTCTGTTCTGCATCGTGCTCGTTGTCATTGCGCGGCCGCTTCTTCGCCGCCTTGTCTGCTCCATTGGCGGCCCCCGATGGAGCTGCGGCGGCGCTTGCGACATCCAAACAGCGCACGCTGCCTTCGTGCGCTGCCATGGCGAAGGAAAGTTTGAGATGTCTGCCATCGTTCCTTCGAAGCAGCTTTAAGTCGATGTCGTGCTCGTCTTGTTCTCGAGTGTGTTGCACCGTGTCCCAGCCGGCGAGGACTCCGTCGTAGGTTCCGGCTATGACGATGAGGCGGGACGGGAAGCGGGCTGGTGGGGCGTCGTTTTTTATTGTCATGGTGCGGTTCTATGCAAGGAAAGAAATGTGCTTCGATTGTTATATCATTTCAAGTGCATCTGTCATTCATCGTCAGTGTGATGTTACGTCTTCCGATTCAAAGGGATGGACGGTACCCTGACGGTGCCTAATAATTTTTCTTCCATAATAAAAGCTGATGGATTTGATATGTCATCACAAGATTGGTGGCAAGCTGTGGCAAGTGTTTCTCTGACGACGGACAGACGAATGACATGATCGGCCGGCGAACAAGATTTTTGAAAAAAAAAAGATTTTTCTTGTCGAACTGTCCCCAATCAAACATCATGGTGAAAATCTCAAGTCAATTTTTTTTTGAAAAAGTACCATAGCCCCACCCCAACCGGCCGCCACTATCAACCGTCTATCAACAATTAATATTATTGAGGAGCAAATTGAACGAGCAGGCGGGGAAAAGCAGTCAAGGGGTCCTATTATCTCAGCATAGATCGCCTTTGCTTGCTATTGTGTCATTATTCTACCTGCCATCTCGTCAATGGAATGTAGTCAGCGCGAAGAATGACTAGTGACTGGTCTTTCCACAATAAACAACTGCCATGCCAATCAACCAGTCCTAAATTAGCTCTTTTTCTCTGCCTCGTCGCAGCGGCCCTTCTTGCCATGCTTTTCGGATCTAAATCAACGAAACGACACGGTAATGATGACAAACAACCCGAGGATTTGATCGCTATCCTCGATTTTTTCGAAAAATTAGACAAGATTAGCACACACGACGAACGCGGCAAGAATCTTGGAATGACCATTCGATATTTGGATCAATTCACAAAGCAATCGATACGAATGCGACAAATGGAAGATAGAGATGGTTGTCAGGATGACACGTTTTCGGTGATGCACGTCAAGATGATCGAGGCAGCTATGCTCGCAGTGAAAATCTACCACCATGAAGACAAGGTTATTTACATGGCGTTGACTGTATTAACCATCATTGTCAATGGGCACGATGCCATTCAAAGACCATTGTGGGAGGATCCAAGTAGTAATCACATTGAATTCATCATCACGGTCCTTAGAAACTCGTTGAACCGGGCCAAAATGGATGACAACCCCTCAGAGAACAATGAGCGACTGTCTGCCGAAGTACAACGAAAAGGTTGTTTATTTCTTGGGGGATTCGACAATATCGATGCATCAGCGAAAATCATTGAACTAGGAGGACTCCATGCCATAAATGATGCTATCCAATGGTATCGTTTTCATGCTGGGGTGTGTAAATGGGGATTGTGGGCGGCGTTTAATCTGTGTTATGATAGACCGAAACATCAGTGTGAGTTCCTTTTAGTTCGGTTAATATATTCTTGGTCCATTTTCCGGTGGTGATATTAAATCATTCATTCCCCGCTCTTACAACAGTGGCCTTTGTACAAATAGGGGGGGTTCAAAGTGTTTGCCAATGCCTTAAAAACAACGCAACCTGTGCGGACGTGGCTCGTCACGGTATTGCAATATTGTTTGATATTATGAGAGAAACGGCAGAGAATGCAGAGACATCTACGCAGGCGAAAATGATTGGGTTTCGTGAAGATCTGCAGGACTTGTTGATCGAGAGCATGGACAATTTCCCGAAGGATGTTGAGATAAGGATGATGATCCAGCAAATATTGGGAACAGCGAAACGTTGATCCTGGACAAGAACTTATACACCCACTGAAACAATGCAGTGAGGGTTACTAGTTGACCACGTATTCATAACAACTAAGTGCATGCAAGTCATATCACAATTGAAGTATAAAGCAAATGCATTACTATGTCATGATATATATATGATTTATGTAACTACGCTAACGATCCGAAAGAGTTCAGCCTCTAAAAATGACGATTCAAATCAATCCTCCTCCTCCACCTGACATGACTCTTCATCACCCTCATCGTCAGCGTCTTCATCTTCCTCGAGGTCAAAAATTTCCAGCGCACTCAATGGTCCAAAAGTTAGGACGCCTCCCGTTCCTCGCGATCCACAGAGACCCAACTGAGAAGTCTGACTCTCAATGCTGCTGTCTCTCGTGCAGATTAGTCTCTCTGCGATCGTTGAAGATAAATGGAAGACAAATCACGAGTTGTAATGACAATTCAAGAGATGGAATACACAAGAGCAATTATTACATTGTGTAACGACTTACTCTTAATATCAATGTTGTCATCATCCACTTGTGTAGGACTAAGCGTCGAGAAGTTGTCACGATTGATAGAGGTTGCTATGCGGACTTCATGGCTGGTAACTTTTAGGTCGCACACCTCAAACAAAACATTGTCATATTGGATTTTCCATAGCTCCTCGATCACAGAGTTGTCGCGTTTCTGTTTCATAATGAGTCCAAGCGACTGCTTCTCTTCCTTTAAGCCAACATCGATATCAAGATTGGGAGAAAGCAAGTTATTTCCGCTGTAAAATGCCAAACTGGCTACTTCACAACCGTTTGGAATTCGAAGATGTGCTTGTAAACAAACAAGTGGAGCATTGCTAGAGGCTGGACGATCATTGGCTTCACTGGCAGTGTCCAGCACATAACTAGGTATGGCATTGATTTCTAAGGCATCAGCGCCAGGCGTGAGGGTGATTGTTCTCACCACAAGTACCCAATATGGACAAAGGAGAAGAGACAAATCACCATTTATTCGGGGCGAAAAGTATCCATCGCATGATGGAGATTCACTACCTACTCCTATCCGCGTATGGAGAGCTATGATTGAATGTCGAACCTCAAAGGTCATGTCTTACAAGCGGAACATAGGCATGAGCAGCTATGAAGCAAGAGATTGGCGGCAAGTCATTCAATGGTCACAGCTTACCCATCGCACACAAAGATCGAGAGAACACGGAACGAGGTTGATCAAACAGAGCGGCAGCGATCTCAAAGGTCTGCTGGAGAGCCGACTTTACAGTTCCTCCTCCATCTGGGTAATCTTCTTAAATGATGTGTTGGCAGTGGGGAAGTGCCATCATTAGCTGCCTTTTTCCAAAGGTACGCACAAAAAAGCAATAGCGCAACAGTAGTGATTACAAACTCACTCTCTTTCTTTGATGGTATGGAATACGCAGCAAGGGAATCCTTTTGGTCGACGAACACGACACAGATTAGAGAAGAGAAAACATCAAGAGGCAAGATTGAAGGGTTTGATCAAAATGTAATCATACCGACAATGGGACACCAATTATGCACTCTGTCAATTTACGATGATCCAGCTTGAGGTCAGTCACGCCATGACAAGGGGACAATATTGGCTTTGAAAGAATATCAGTGATTCTGCACACCACGCCATGTGGGCATCGCTAAAATGTTGAAAAGAGCGCTTGATTGAACAATCATCGCAGGAAAAGAATATTCCATCTAGGACACAAACTCACTCTATCTCTAGCATGTTGCCGTTGAATACTATCTGCTGCCGTTCCCCGCGCCCGTATTTCAGTAGCAGTACCCCGGATCCAAGCAAGAAAATCGTTCAATCGACTCCTCGCTTTAACGACGTGAGCAATGAATCGTTCAAAAGTGAGGAATAAGATGCGCGATGACGAGTAAAGCCGCAAAGCCATGTCGGGCTCAATGAGAATTGAATCCGTAACTGTGCACTCTTGTGCTCGAACTAATCCATATAGCTCTTCGATCTCGTACACGATGGCTCGAATCTGAGACTGCACAGATGAACTGAGCTTGGCTTCGATGGACCCAATGCTGGCCTTGATCCCATTAGCCTCCTTAATTAACAACTGATCGTGCATATCTGGCCGAGTAAAAAATTGATCAAGAGCATTGGACGCATCACCCACCACAGTTGATCTACCCGACAGAATGAAACGCAACAGTTCCTCGCGGATAGAGATAGAGGCGGATCCTACTTCGAACTCGGATTTGGTGACATTGTAATTGCAAAAGAGTTGGAACAACCGCTGGAACTTGGCGTCCAGTGGACGCAAAGCCGATACCCAAGAATTCACTGCTGACTCGATGCCTTGTTTGACAGATCTCATGCGTGAGAAAATAGATTGGTGAGCAGCTGCCAAGATCTGTAAATCAAATCTTTTCGACTCAAGCAATGGGCAAGAAAATATCTTTACTTCCGAAGAGAACACCTTTGCTCTTGACACGTCACGCGATTCACCCTGGGCAACACAAAGCACTGAACTCATATTTGGAGATGACACGACATCGACTGATGTCATGGAAAATCCGAGACTAAAGTCAAGCGAGTTTGTCAGGATACGATACTGACTCTGCAGAAACCAATGCAGTTCTCTCCGTGTTGCCACCCACAAAACATTCAAATGGGCCAATGGCGAGAACATATTTATTTGACCTAGTCCCGCAGCACCCATCGAATAGTTCTCATCTGCGTATGATTCAGCTGGCAGAAACTGCTTGCCTCGATCAATGAATTGTGATAGGTGTCTCCAAGACTCTCTGGATTCCCATTCGGAATCTGAGAGTTCCCAAGACGAATGGTAGGATGATGCGCATTTCCAAGCGAGTCCGATAACTGCGGATGAATGACTTTCCTGCATTTTAACTTTTGGTTTAGAACTTGCATCACATTTGATTGATTTCATGCCAGAGCTGCATGTGTCATTGTCACCTTTGAGTCTTTCCTTTTTGGCGGCCATGGAACGAGTAACACGTGGACTAAACGCAATCGAACGCTTCTGACTCTCATCCCTGGCATCGTTCAAGTTATCGTTTGACAACAATGGCGAGACTATCTGATGAGAAGTGCGAATAACATGCATGGGTCTCTGATTCATTTCTCCATCATCAACGGCAGGATCATCAGCCTTTGAGGCAGCGGGCTCGACATTGTGTAGGAGCACACCTCCATCGTAGAGTCCAATTGCAACACATCTACCATCTGGAGACCAGCAAATGGACGTGGAGCCTCTCGTTTTGTTGTGTTCTGTTTTCTCCTCTGACTGATCCCCGGGGTCATGAATTGATGCTGGCACAATCCACTTGTCCGAGCTGGGAAACAGCGGTCCGCAACCATCCTCTGCTAAATCCCAATCAATATCTTCATCTTGTCCACCGAAATCTCCTTCCAAATCGTCCTGATAGACTGAAGTCAATTTATCCAACCCCAAAGATAGAAGACGCTGCCACGAGACGATTCGATGCACTGCCACCGTTTCCGCCACTGCCAGTCCATCGACGTCATTTACAAGAAGACGTTCCCCGCCGCGCCGTTTCAACGGAGACCCCGAAGTATTCTTGACATCGTTGCCTCCGGTCCCCAACGCCACCAAATCCATCGAGGGGCAGAGCGACCAGCATCGGATGGGTCGACGAAAGCGCTTGCTCTGAATGGGGGTGAAGTGGTTTGGATGGGCCGACGATTCATCGTAGCCGTCGTTCGATGATTCGAGTTCCTCCATTGATTCCTGACGACTGACGAGGGATGTCATGATTACGGTCTCTAGGGTAGATCTCGAGTGGTGGAGCGAGTGAAGCACAATCCCCGGGATCTAGCGCCGTGTCACCTGTCACCGCGAGTCACCATTGGGTCAGGGCCTGTTCACGGGGTCAGGGCGATGTCAAGGGTGTGAACAAGACGGGGGGGACAGAAAAAATATATAATGAGGTTGAGGGAAATAGTAAAATTACCAGCAGCCGCTGCAAGATTTTTTGCAGCGAAACAGATTGCGATTTGTAGAGACAGAGGAAGACGTACATTAAAATAAACTGGCTTGTAGTACGAGTGGATGCCAAAATGGGCGGGAGCGCCTCGCGCGCTTCGGGCGCGCAGCGCTCCAGCGCCCTTTTAGTTTGTGAAATCATTTTCTTGTTACACACTCTTTTGTAACACGATAACATTCCCTTCAAGTTTTAAAGAACCCTTGTTTAAAATTTTTCGTCTCTACGTCTTAAAATGATTTGTGACTAATGTTCCCTTCAAGTTTACAGAAACATTGTTGAAAATAATTTCAGACGTTACACACAAAGATATATTTTTAAAGGTAGAGGCATATATTAAAACACCAAGACTACCCATGTAAGTCCAGGCGAAAAATGAATTATTTACAGGTAAGTTGACATCAACTTCATGGTCCGTACCTGTTTTGGCAAAAAGCAAAAAAAATGTCTCACTGAAGAAGAAGAAGGAGAAGAAGGAGAAAGCGGCTCAGTTTCCAACATTACCAGCAGCCGCTGCAAGATTTTTTGCAGCGAAACAGATTGCGATTTGTAGAGACAGAGGAAGATGTACATTAAAATAAAGTGGCTTGTAGTACAGTGTATGCCAAAATGGGCGGGAAGCGCCTCGCGCCTAGCAAGAGCCCCAGCGCCCTTTAGTTTGTGAAATCATTTTCTTGTTACACACTCTTTTGTGACACGATAACATTCCCTTCAAGTTTTAAAGAACCCTTGTTTAAAATTTTTCGTCTCTACGTCTTAAAATGATTTGTGACTAATGTTCCCTTCAAGTTGACAGAAACATTCTAGAAAATAATGTCAGACGTTACACACAAAGATATAATTTTAAAGGTAGGCATATATTAAAACACTATGACTACCCCATGTAAGTCCAAGCGAAAAATGAATTATTTACAGGTAAGTTGACATCAACTTCATGGAAAGTACCTGTTTTGGCAAAAAGCAAAAAAACTGTCTCACTGAAGGAGAAGGAGAAGGAGAAGGAGAAGAAGGAGAAGGAGAAGGAGAAGAAGAAGGAGAAAACGGCTCAGTTTCCAACACAACTAAGATTTTAAAAAAATCTTGACAACTAAGATTTTGAAAAAATCTTGATAAAGAAAAAAACAATAAAAATATGTTTTGTTTTAGAGGAGGAAGCACGGACATTTTTTACCTACACTCCACAATAAAAACGTAGAAAATGATGTGTCTTGTTAGGAGGTGTGCGATTCGTGCAGGAGTGAAATTTTCAATAATTTTTATAAAAGCCAATTATAGCCTATAATATAGCCTATAATATAGCCTATAATATAGCCTATAATATAGCTTATTTCTCGAATATAGCTTATTTCTCGAATATAGCTTATTTCTCGAAAATAGCTTATTAAATTGCCTATTTTTGAGAAATAAGCTATTTTCGAGAAATAGGCAATTTTCGAGCTCTACTGCACAAATTACTATTCCTACTTGACTAGTGCTGCTATTTTCGAGAAATAGGCTATCTGCAAGAAATCGGCGATTTTCGAATTTCGAAAATAGGCTATTTCTCAAGCATAGCCGATTTCTCGAAAATAGCTTATTTGTTTAAAATAGCCTATTTCCCGAAGAGTTATTTTTGACAGCTTGTCGCCAATAGTATCTGGTACTGCTTTATATTGCCTCTACTACGTCATTTTCATTTCTTGCCTGATTGCAAAAATAAGTATAGCATGATGTTGTGTGTAGGTACCGTACACCATATAAAAACGAGCAGCACCTACAGCACACACACTCAATTGTTAGTTTCCCTCAACCTCAATGGGATACATAGGTACCATATTATTCAGAATTTTTTAGGCTGTGGTCTCAATATGAAGAATTACGTAGGCCTAGTACAAATACTGATACCTACTCAATTTAGGTGAAATGACATCACATCTACCATAAAAATAGGATTTTAAGTCCCATCATATTACAAGATCATTCCAACCGTCTCGAAATTAGTGTTTTTGGCTTAGTTAATTGCCCTCTACATTTCTTAGACTAGGCAGAATGCATTCTGCTTGTGTAGAGCAACACACCTATATAGGTAGGTTCCCGTAAGTACTTCTGGTTTTCGATATATGTCATTTCTCACATATATCCACTACACACACAGGCACATCACATCCACAAAGCACAACAAATCCACCACATTGACAAAACAAAAGCATGTTTTGATCATCTTGGTGAGATTCCTTCCTACAGATAATAATGGGTCTGTCATTCTTATGGATGTGGCAACTTTTGGGTCTTGGAGAGTTCGTTCCATGGTGTAGGGATGCAGATTCGTTTGCGGTTGGTCAATGGGAGTCATCTTGCTGGGTATAGTGTTCAGGTTGATGGATTGGATGTTTGCCATGTTTGTTTTGCAATGAGGGAGTATGCTGTGGGGACTAATGGAGTCCGGCTTGATGGCTGCATTTTTCAAATCAGGGAGATGGTTCTCCCCGATGACAAGACCTCCAGCAAGCGAGCTCTGTTTCGTCACAACCGAGGTTATGCAGTCGTGGAACTGTTCATACCCGGACCAAATCGGATCTCACTCAACAATTCAGAAGTGCACTGTACTACTGAAGATTGGGTTAGTATGTTAAGGGGAAGATGGTGTGCGGGGGAAATAAGACAATATTAATGAAAGTATAATATTAATATTATTCTTTTGAAATCGATGAATTAATTAATCCATTAATATGAATATGAAATCATTACATTTCAAATCATGCGTATCCAGTTTCATCCATGCATTCCTTGCCACCTGATTAGGAATATGGGAATACACATCAACAAGCCATTCAGCCACTTGTTGGCAAAATGGCTCCTTTGTGATTCCATTCACCACGCCTACACCTGCCATCCAATCCTCCCACTTTGCATGCATCAAACTTTTGAGAGGTTTGTTGATTCCCACATGAATGGGTTGGCATAAGTAAGTGCATCCTGCTAGGAAGTGGATCACTTCAATGCCCATCATCTGAATGCAGTTCATGATGGAACCCATGTGATAAATGCGGTATGCATCGAGTATGAGAATGGGTGGAGGTGCATCAGGATCTCTCTGGTCTCTCTCCTCCTTGTACGGTGAAAGGACAAGGTCAATCCATGCATGCATTTGATCTTCATCTATCTATGCCTTCCTCTAGCATGCGTATTTTCCGGTTGCAGGGTAAGTGCCAAACTCACGAGATGCAATGCATCCGTTTGGTGCCCCTTTGAAAATCATGAAGAGTGGAAGCATCTTTCCACTCACGGTCACAGCCACTAGAGCTGGTTGCAGACATTTCTGACCTCGCGTAGAGGCGGTACAAATTGTACGTAGTCTTAATTTTTATACCTGGCATGATTAATGAATCATTTTTGCTAGCCAAAAAAGGCCAACTTTTACATCACCATATCGAAGGGTTATCAAATCCCCCCCCCCCCATCCTCGAAATATCTCACACAAAGCTTGACCGTTTAAAAGAGAATGCCCCAACAAATAGAGGAATTACTAAGACATTACGCTCTGCACAATGTATTCCTAATTCCCCCTTATCGCATATCCATTTGCTGTTGTAATCATTCAGAGACTGTAACAGTTGCGGCCATTATTTTCGATTCATGGTGAGGGGTGGAATAGAAAATAATTAATTTAAGCAATTCTCAGAAGGACCTAAAGGTCTGAAAATGCCCTATAAGTGTATCTAAAGCAATGAAGCTCTTTAGGTCCTTCTGAGAATGTTCATAGGTGAAGTCCACTGCAAATGAATTCTTGGGTGGCTGATCCCATGGTGGTTATGCAATTTATCTAGGTTGATGGCAGATAGAAAAAAACATAACTTAGTATTTAAAGGTATTTGTACTAGGCTACACAAGGTCAATTTTTTGTGCAACCAGCTGTACAACAGTTACACTTTTTGTGTCAATCATTGATGTGCGTACATGGACAGTCCTTGACCCTCTTGTGTCAAGAGTCTTGTTTTAATGGTATGAGTTGTGATGGGGGTTTGGTCCATGTTTAAGATGTTGTCCCTGTTCAGGTAGACAGTCCTTTCTAGCATCATTGCAATAAAGTCTCTTGAGGATTCTTCTGTTTCCCAGAAGTGTTTGTGGGCTGTATGGGTGGCCATACGCTGTGTCAAGCCAAGATGTTTTGTGAAGCAACGAACTATCCTGCACCTGCATGGTAGTTGACTTTTGTTCAAATGCAGGAACAAGACATGCGGCCTCCCTCGTCACCATGCGGTTGGTGCATTGAATACCCTGTTCACACAAATGGGAGACAAAGGCAGACAATTGTCATTTGACTGGAGCAAGAAGACCAACACATCCTGTGTGGATCTTCCGGGCAATTCTATTGGTTCTAAATGAACAGAAGCTATCTTCTGCCTCGAGATGATCTACCTTGGAAATAACTTGTTTCCAGCAACAATAATACAGAGGAAGAATGCCCATTGCTGCGCAGGCTTTCCTACGGGAATTGCCATGACCCACGAGGGTATCAATGGTGCAAACAGCCTTGCCCTTCTCCTCGAGGGAAAGATTTACGGGCAGAGTCCATTACTGAATTGTAATGGCTATTATTTTTGCAGGCAATTAACATAAATCTAATGTATTTTAAAATCAGTTTCTACCTTTTCATTACACTACTGTTTCATTTTATTATGGTACCTTTTCCTGCAAATATGTTTGGATTTGCTAAAGCCCAACATTCAAGCAACACAGGAAACCATACAGCACTTCCTTGCCTCAATGCAGTGCATACGTCTTCTGTAGCAATAGAAGATTGACATCCGAATTTGAGATGTGAAGGAGAAGTGCAGGCATTCAAATGTGTTCTTAGGGGGTGATGAGATGGAGATAGTATGAGGTATAATTGGGGGCTTGGGGATGATTTTAATAGTATCTGGTTTCACAATGGAAGGTAAGACAATAGCACTTGTGTTGCACAGTCTAGCTGGATTAAGATCATCTACGGTAAAACTCGGATTTTAAGTCCTTGAAAATGTCAAAAGATATATATTCCGCTCCAGAGCCTCCATCTTAAATGTTCAAATTTATCTTCACTATTTACTGTGTAGGGTGATACTTCTTTTTTGTCTTTCGGGCCAGAATTGTCCCTCATTGCTCTCGTGCCATAAATTGATGTGGAGCATCTCTACCCATCATCACTCATCATCCCATCATCTTCCATCATCCCCATCACAGTTGCCACCAAAAGATGATGTGATACCCCCCTTCACACCAATTATTTCATTCCCACCATCAACTCAAGCCCCATGACTCCTATCATACCTGTCATCAATCAAACTCACATCATCATGTGCCTCCAATGCCCCATCTTCCACCATTCCAATAGCAAACCAAAACTTTTTCATGAGCATTTTGTCTGCTTCTGGGCTCCGCTTTTTCTTTTTGTCCATTGACAGCCACTACTTGTTGTAAAACTTATCATAAACCCCCACACTCGATAATCTCACAAAACAACTGAGTTGTCTGCCTTGTTGCAATTTTTGAACTTACAAGCCACTATGGTATCCCTACCAATCCATTATTCTCCTTCACAGAACTGTTTATCTGGAGGATTGAGAGACAAGGCTTTTGTAGACCATGATGTCTATCTACCTGGAAGCACCATTGTAAACACATTACAGACAGCCATTTCCCTCACCTGTTCACCCCCTATTCTCTGCAAGTTTATGGACTCTGTTGACAAGGGAAAGATCAAAATGTATTGTCAATAAGTTGATGTTGAAGTTTGGATGGTCAAACGTGTATTCTACAGCTATTATTTGCGTTCCTTTCAAACACAATGAGTGCAGTCACTTCCCTCAGCTGAACACCCCCTTGTCAAAGTTAAATACATCTTGTGAGTAATACATTGTTGAAGTTTGAATGGCCCAATGTGTTTTCAAGACCTTAATTACTCTGAGTGATGCACCCCCAACTGAAATATATGTTGTGTTTAACTCATTTAGTGTCCCTACCAAGCAAAGTTAGGGACTTTGTTGAAGGGATAAAGGACAGATTGGTAAGGGATGCTGTTATTGAGCTGCTTTATCAAGTAAGGCAGCATTTGGGGCTGCTTTGGAAGTGATGGTAATGGGCTCTTTTTGGTGGCTTGGGTGGGTGACTTATCTTTTCTTGATGCTTTCTTCTATTATCTTTACGTCCAAATGATATGTACAATCTGGGTATATCAGAATAATTTCTCAATATATCCAGATTCTTTGATTGGAGCAGATCAAACAAACAAATCAAATATCGCATTTGCACAATCACATTTGCATAAATTTGTGTAGATCACTTGTCAATCTAACCGACAACACAAATCGTAAATCACATTTCTCTAGATACACAATTTTTCTGTTGCACCAAACAGGCATGAAGTATGTTTTTCATATAGTTCAACCCCATCACTTGTATCCTCACGCAATTCTGTTTCAATATGTGCTACACGACTGAGACAATGCTATGGGCCTACTGCCCTTCACCTCTAGATAAAATCAAGGATGTTCATTCATTCTTGCTGTCAAAAGAGGTTCTACGTGCAGTATGTGTGGGGGAGTTACAGGGTGTGTGATTTGGATTAAATAAAGATTTGTGTACATGTGATTTGCTATTTGCAGAACATGGTTGACAATGGCCTCTCGTCGACCAAGATTTGTGTAAATTTACACAAAATTGTGTAAATTTACACATTTTTTCTGCCAAAAACACAAAAAATGTGTAAATGTGCAAATGCAATTTGTGATAGTGTTTTTGATCTGCTCCATTATAGTGGAATGTTTCTATGGTTACCCCTGAATATTGATACCTATGTATCTTGCATAATTTCCTTGGGCGGTAGGAAAAGTACTAGCTTTACTAGATAACACGTATACCGTGGTATATTGAGGATTTTCTTAGGCAGGGCTATCATGATACACATCCTCAGTTAGTGAAATTAACTAGAAGTTCCCCTGTCCTGGTGTGAACGCAGGATGTGGGCTTTGTAATTTTTGTTTGATCGAACAATTGTTTTATCAAGATTTTTCATAATCTTAGTTGTATTGGAAACTGAGCCCTTCCCAAGGGTACATACCTAGGGTACACCCAGCCTGAACTCCAAGTCAGCTGAGCACTACAGCACATACCAGAATTGGGTAGAATCCTACACACCGGCTCAGCACAGAACACAGGGCTCTGTCAGACCACCGTAGAAACATACCAGTAAATATATAATTATCATACAATTTACATAATAATCCAATGATCATTAATTGGATTTCATTATCATTTATCTGTAGCAAATTTATTTCGTAATGTGTCTTTCATGATCTAGTACAACATGTCTATACTTGTATTTTTATTTAATCAATATTCCACCACTTTGGGCTTAGGTCAAATGGTACTATCATAAACACCGTGCTAAGGGCTCACTTGGTTTTTGCAGGACACACTCAATAATGACAAGTGAAGGCTATTAAAGTAACACCCCACTTTCATCCAAAGGTCAAGAATTAGGATCAACATGCAGTTACTATGAGCACTTCACTTACACACCACCCTTGCACCTTTTCATAAATCAGTCATTTGACATAATGAAAAGAAACTGTAGCTCAAGTAATGTAACCCCTCTTTACCCCTCTACATTCTACTGCTGGAGAGTCACCTTTATGCCTCTCCTACATTATATGGTCAGATTCTGGGACACACCTAGGATAATGCATATTGGTGGTACATGACCTTTAAGCCAACATTACACTCCATAAATTTTTGCTTATTATGCTATCATTATCACCTTCAAATCAATCTTGGATTGGCAGAAACCAACTTAAATCTCCCTCAGATCAGACCAACTTTCTCACACCACCCTTACAATGGGATAAACATCACTCACTTTCAACATCAAGTCCAAACAATTATGGTGCAAACATTTTCAGAAGATAAGTCCTCACCTTTATCACTCTATTACACAATGGTATATTTATTCATATTGATAAACTGTTTGTACTTTGAAATTTAACACCCTCTGGATGTAATGGTCTTTCATTCTACAACAGAAAGTCAAAGGCCAGTTTGCAATCAACAGTTAATATATCAGTGAGAACTATAACATCAATCCATTCATATTTTTGTTTCTGGTGTTTTGTCGTGACAATAACCCCTTCTGATTTGATACTTGCTCCATTCTCATCTCCAATTATGCCACAAGAGAAAATGCCATAGGAAATGTTTCATTTCATTGTCTCTATCCGGTTGGTGCAATCTGTGTCAATCTGGCAATGCAGAGACTATTTTTATGATACTAGAGCAAATTCATCTAGAGTATTGAGGTTTACGGGGGGCAATTCAGCATTATGGAGACTTGACAAAAGGCTTTTGGAATTGGGAGACACGGACTCTTCTTTGGGATGACATCAAGGAACACTTGGTATCTGGTAGTCAATATGATGATGGTAGTTACTTTATTATAATGTGCTGTCATAATGTAGTATTGCATTGACATTTAGATCAAATCACGATATATTATCTTCTTGGTGATTGTCAACTTTTAGTTGTTAGTTGATTCCAAAGTGTCAGCTATTGTTGACTTTGTGTGTTTTTAAAGTTAATTTGTGGGCTTATTTACACTATGCTCTTTGACAGAGTCAGGAAAAAATGAACTTGTCTGTCCACCCCATTTTGATGAAAGAATTGCAACGACATGGCGTTATCTGGATGTCAATCAACCATAACAATCAACTGCATTCAAATGCTACTCTAAGGAAATAATTTAGTCAAATTTGTTAGTTACATTGCCAATTGTCCAAACATCTCATTTAGCTAGCACTACAATCACTCTTTTGAGGAGTATCATGAAGAGTTCTCAGTTTGTCACTGTTGCGGTGTGAGAGGCAAAAAGGGGGTGGGTATTTCGGGGTGGTCAAAAATAATGTTTTCTGCAGCAGTGGAGGCAGAGATACAGAAAATATTGTTTGACCCCCCAAAAAACATATGTAACATACTCATTACCCACTACCATAAAACCCAGATTATAAGTGCCGAGTGCACACCGAGCCAATGTCATGTACATTTGCTGTTTCTGTGTATTCCACCCTAGCTAAGTTCATGGAGAACACATAAAACGTTTCTCCATCTCATGAGCAACACACCCATATGGGGAGCTCCCAGTAACTCAGGCTGGTTGCTGAGTTACATCCAAAACCCAAGAAACTCACATGCTTCACCATTACAACAAAAAGCACAACACATCTCCGCCCAATGAATCACATCGTTCTTGTTGGTTTGTCACATCTGGCGGGAAACCGCACCGTACCGTACAATAAAGTAAAAATAATAAGGTGTTACGGATACCCGCCATGTTAAAAACACTAACTTTTGCTGGATTATAAGAGCCACAAAATTGTATCTTTTGTAGATTTGAGTGCACTTATAATCTGGGTTTTACAGTAGGATAGCTGTATGTGGGTGGATAAAAATCCTGCCTATAGGGATGATGACCTCAGGGTGGGCCTTAGGAGCGCTCAGGGGTGTGCCACAACCCAGGGCCAAGTTGAAGATTGGGATTCTCCACAGTTGATACGGGTCAGAATTGAGTTTGGACTCTTATTTGTCAGATTCTTTGTCCACTCGTGTGGCCTCAATGTCCAACCCCTGAGACCCGTTCAAGAACACAAAACCCTTTGAGACTGACTATCTTGAGAGCTTAAGTCTCTAGCTCAACACGCCCTCAGCTTGTCGTGATCACCACCTAAAAATAGCTATTATCCCTTTCACGGAAGTAAAATTCCGTCAGATTTTTTTGCCATCAATGTCTTGACGCAATCGTGTCAAAATAAATCGTCAACCATGAGATTCCGTCACCCCCAAATAAGACTGAAATAACTCAATCAGTTTTCAGCTGACAACATATCTTAGGGCATTGCCGTGTAGCTGCCATCACCGCACATCTAGTGATACCAAACATATTGGTTAGTGCACCATACTTACGCAGTTATTGCCTTCCCAGTGCTGAAAAAGTTGCCTGACGAGGCTCTGTCGCTGTCCACCGACTCCATACCCTGTCGGCCACTTCCCCTCTCACCAACTATCTCCATGAGTGATTCAAATAATAGCCACTTTGGCAACTTATCCAGCCCACCACAGGATGATAAGTCGTCCCTATTGGATGGCTCAAACATCAGTAGTAAGCAGTCTTCCAAAATGGGAGACCCCAGGATAGGGATTACTTTGTTCACTCCAATAAAGAACCTACACTGGAGAAAATGACGCCTAGTGTTATGGAATGAATGGTACGGAAGATGTATCATTGTGTTTGTGAAAACGTGAACTCACCTGCAATGTCACATTATTATTATTGATGGCATCGTAAGAGAGGACGGAGCCGATCCAACATCGAAGAATCTCTTCAAATGTACAACCAAATCGGGGCGGAGAAGGTGTTGCAACAAATAGATGAATTAGATAAAATCAGTGGAAGGAGAAAGCGCTCAAGAGACCACAGAGCATAGAGTTCATGATGTTGATGCGGCAATCTTGGTAAGCATGGGTATTGAAGATTCGAAAGCTCGTGAAGTGTTGCGTTCAACAGGCAATGTCGGCACAGCACTTGTTTTAGTTGTCCACTGTCAATGACGAAGGCGGTGATATCCCTGCTGCTGCAAATCATGAGGATGGAATGGGCGAGGATCCTCAACAAAGCAACTCCAGCGAAGGTGAAGCGCTAGACGTGGAGCAGTTGTTGAGAAGTGAGCTGGGAAAGTCTCTTGACAATTTGAAGAGCCTAGAAAAGGAGTGGTTGGATATTGATTTAGATGACAAATGGGATTTGATCAATAAATACTGTAGTAAGGCCGATGCTTATGGGAGCACGAACCCGAACACGAACCATGCCTTTTTACACCATTCCTCGGGATTTACGAACCTTATGGACACGAACACTAACACTAACATAGAAGAAAATGAGGCCATAGTTCGGAGAATGGGTTATGAGGTGGTATTTTCTCCGAACTATAGCTCAGAGTTCGGAGCTCTCCGAACTCTATAGCCTCATCACTTTCTGTATCATACACCTACGAAATAATATTGGTTCGTCCTTACTTAGGACGAACCTTATTTATGCAGCATTATATGCATGACTGACGTACTACGATACATAAAAATCATGATACGTAAGCTTCGCGTTCCACGAAAACTTACCATGAATATAGATGAATATTATGTTGAGGTTCGTGTTGGAAGACAAAAAATTGCAAGGTTCGGTATTTACGGAACGTACTACGAAACATAAATATGGTCTACTTCGTGTTCGTGATCGTGCTCCCATAAGCATCGGCCTAATGATAGTTAATAGTGTTGACACGTATTTCTACAGTGAAGAGGTTAGGAATAGCTGTAATGCATGCATAGAGGTAGTTTACTTGCAAAGAAATGAGAATCAAGAGCCTGCCATGCAGTTGCACGTTTCATCGGATCAATTGTCAGAGGCGATCAAAGCAATTCGGCAAAACCAGTCGAGCGATCACATTTGGAAACAAATCATGCAATGGGCTTCATTTTGCATAAATGCGCCACACTTCGACTGAACAAAACTCCTCTGAGCCTATGCCAACCGCTGGAATCAAGGAAATCGAGAGCCTCCAACAACTGTCTCGAAAAATCAGGCACAAAAAACATGGGAAAGGGCCTATAATCATGTGCCTTGAGAAAATCATAAAGCGATCTCCCCAATTGCTCAAACACAAAGCAATAATGTCCTGTGGGTAAACCAAACCAATCCAGCATCTTGGCACACAAATCCTTATTTTGGCGCTTCTGCTCTCGATTCACGCGTTCGCAAATATCAGCCTCAATCAATGCACTATCCTAATAACGCCTAACGTTTGTTTTAATTTTGATTGCCACTCAACAGCCAAAGGTTCCCAGTCCCACATCTTGTATGATGCGATACCGTCTTCCGATCAAGATGCCCAAAGGTGCCCAAGCCTCCTTTGAAGTGGCCCTTTGTATTGTCACAATAACTATCCGAGTGATCGTCCCTGCTTCCGCTGTGATGACTCCTCCTCCTTCTCTCTCTGTGATTGTCAGCCTACCTGTCATTGGAGGGAGTATAAGATTTGCCATGTTGTTTGTGCTTGCAATCACTGTTGTCTCGGCCACAACCTCGTGATTTGGATGATTGAGATTAATCATCAGAGGAGTGGGATCGACAAAGCGTGTCTCTGTCATGACGGTGTCCGCTTTGCTCTTCCCGGCTGCAACAAAAATCCTTCTTTTTCTGATCCGGGTTCTTTTTGCTCGATCTAGGTCTGTTGTAAGAGTCTACCCAGGAAAATGGGCAAGAAACGGAAGGTGAAAAATATCTTGGATTGTTGCCACATTTTCCTTCGGCCCAAACTTCTCCCCACCATTTCCCCTCTCCAGTGTGTTTGTTCTCCGACATCTTTGAGGACTCACGCCCTCTCTTCCTGAGCAGTCCGGTATCATTATTGCCATCACTGTCATTAATCACAATGCACACAGGACTGCTGCTCCCTTTGCCATTACGGCGATGCTCTCCACTGCCGCTCCTCCCACCACTGTCTTTTCTCTCCCTGCCGTGGTCCACTCCTGCTTCTTTGTAGCCTGGAATTGTTTCTCCATATCTTTAATCGGTAGTAACTACTCTAGAAAGTTTGCTCCTGATAATTGGTTTTCGTTTAGCCCCAAAAGATAGGTTCTTTATGGGAGCGAACAAAGTAATCCCTATCCTGGGGTCTCCCATTTTGGAAGACTGCTTACTACTGATGTTTGAGCCATCCAATAGGGACGACTTATCATCCTGTGGTGGACTGGATAAGTTGCCAAAGTGGCTATTATTTGAATCACTCATGGAGATAGTTGGTGAGAGGGGAAGAGGCCGACAGGGTATGGAGTCGGTGGACAGCGACAGAGCCTCGTCAGGCAACTTTTTCAGCACCGGGAAGGCAATAACTGCGTAAGTATGGTGCACTAACCAATATGTTTGGTATCGCTAGATGTGCGGTGATGGCAGCTACACGGCAATGCCCTAAGATATGTTGTCGGCCAAAAACTGACTGAGTTATTACAGTCTTAAGCCGTTTTTTTGGGGTGACGGAATCTCATGGTTGACGATTTATTTTGACATGATTGCGTCAAGACATTGATGGCAAAAAAATCTGACGGAATTTTACTTCCGTGCAAGGGATAATACCATTAGTGGTCTAAATTGAAATAGTGGTTCCATGTCCAACATGTAGAAATTGGTATGTTTTCTACGCTGACGTCCATGCCAGATAGCGAATATCGTGAAAATTGTGGGATCATGTTAGAATGATGGCACATCATGCGCATGCGTGCCCGATATTTTTTAATTGTGACTTAACGTAAGCCACGGACAGACTATCTGACACTTCCCATCCAAGACTTTTTTGTCGAAACATGTAAAATTTCACGCAGGAATAGAATATTACCGCCATAATTGTTCAAAGTCCAGTCAAGAGTTCAAACTCAATTCTGACTTGCATGGTACCATAATCCTGTGGGAGAGGCTACCCTTACGGTAAGCTGAGGCGAGGGCGATAATCGCCGGATAATATCGCCTACGATAAAAAGTGCAGAGTTTATTGTTTGCAGTTGCATAACTGATATCCCTGTCATAGGCACCAGCCTGCCCCGCGACACAAGATGGCAACCATACCAACCGAGGAAATAGCACCAAGCATAGAAAGCACTCAGTCATCCGCAGTCAACTGGGATGACTTGATCGACCCTTTTCGACAAATTGCAATCGCGGAACGAATAAATGGTCAAACTGCTGGCAGACGTGCGGGTTACTTGGAGGGTGAGAATATTGGTCGTTCCAAGGCATGGGAGATTGGCCTGGAACTGGGGTATATCCATAGTTTTGCACGCCACCTGCTAGACATGCATCAGAAGCGGCTCGTAGAAAATGAAATGAAACAACCAGCCCGAGGGATTGAATCAAGCAAAACGATACGAAACACTGAACAAGATGACAGATTTAGCAAGCGTCTAAACAGATGCTTAACTATATGCCAAGAATTGATTACCCGAACCAACCAATTTCCTGATCCGGATTCTTTGTTGGATCGATATGAAAACACCGCAGACAACATCGAGTCGAACAAAAAGAAATATGATGACTCCTCGACTGAAGACTTCTCTGGACACTCTTATGAAGGAAAAATAGGTTTAGGTGATCACAAGTCGACATCAGAAGCTGGCGTAAATGCTGGAGATGCGGAAGATGTCACTTCGGCGTTGCAGCGCATTCGAGCGAAGTTCAAATTGCTGCTCGTTTTGTTAAGTACAAACCGCTCGTTTGATTTGAAAAGGTTACTGAATACGAAGGAGAGGTGCAATCAACCCCAACCAGGAAATAGGGCTATCTCTGAAGGAAGCGAAAAGATGAACAAGAGTCCTGCCAGTGTTGAGTACCAATCAGATTTGGAGAGGAACAGCAATTGGTAGAAAAAATGCGGCAACGGCCACCGAGGGTGTATCCAAACCAGAACCGCCCACAAAACAAAATGCGAACTCTTCCTACGAGGTCCTCCTTGAGAGAAAGCAACGCTCTGCAGTGTCACGCAGGTGGCTACTCGTGCGAATGAGCAGGCCGATTCTGTCGACCATCGTATAGATGCAAAGAGTGCGGCGAATCAAAGAGATGTAAACTTGATGGAGAAGGAGCTAGTTTCTGGGCCGTCGCTAAGTATCGAAGATGTAGAGAAACAAGACGCTCAGAATGCACAACATATTTCGAGGTTGGAAGAAGAAGAAAAAGGATAGACGATGTCTTGCATGCGTATGCAAATGTCGAGGGTAACAAGGATGGCGGGCAATTTCAGCGTCGCAGCGAATATATGTTTCACTAGCAACCTCGGGACATCAAATTGGATCGATATTTGTTGGGGCTAATGGATTCGGGGGGATTTTGAGAGAGTGGAAAAGCGAAACTGGAATTATATGAGACAGCAAAGGGAGGCAGATGGGATACCGCAACAACAAGAACAATTGCAAACAACAATGTTTGCTCCAGCTCCTTCGCATCCTCCGCTGTGCCTCACTTTTATTGCTGTTTTGGCATAACACATGGATTATGTATTTTCTTTTATGTTTGTTGGGCTCGTCGAAACAATCACCTATGGCACTTGTGATGCGTTGCGGAGGCTTTTAATTATTGCTGCAGGCAGACAGTTGTTCGGCGAAGATCGATTCTCAAACGTCAATTTGGGAGGTATAGGCATGGCCTTTGTTGGGTGCTTTGATGTATTCAATTACAAGTGCGAAGAGTTATTTGATGTATTCAATTACAAGTGCGAAGAGTTACGGTGGCCTGGCAAGGAAAGTTTTACACATACGGTCTCAAAAATATATCGATTGACGGACTCAGGAACTCTGTCTCTCATGAGTTCAACAGCAAGTGAAGTCATGGATAGGGACGACACAAAAGCTTCCTTAAGTTTAAACAACTTCCAAGATTTATCTCTTTTTGAACTAGTCACTCATTTCAACGGCATATATATTGAGGCATAACACACAGAATCGAAAACATTTTATGCAAACATTATGCGCGTAGTGTCATGCAGGCTTGGTTGTTGGCAACAAGGCCATCCTTGACAAGCTCCCTACTTCCATGGGCATGCAAGTCATCGTATTGCACCTTCATGTCGTAGCAATGCTTATCAAAAGAGGAAGCACTGATCATGTGACACTTGCGTCCACCTGCCAAGTAATAGGTCTGTACTTGGATCACCTTTTGTTAGAACGTGTTTCTCTGGTTGTTGAACCAGTGTAGTGCAAGGAATAAGACTCGGGATGATGAGTAGGAACTCCCATTTGGTGACATGGTAATTGCGGAAGAGTTGGAACAACCGCTGGAACTTGGTGTCCAGTGGATGCAAAGCCGATACCCAAGAATTCACTGCTGACTCGATGCCTTGTTTGACAGATCTCATGTGCAAAAAAATAGATCGGTGAGCAGCTGCCAAGATCTGTAGATCAAATCTTTTGACTCAAGCAATGGGCAAGAAAATATCACCCTGGGCAACACAAAGCACTGAACTCATATTTGGAGAAGAGATGACATCGACTGATGTCATGGAAAATCCGAGACTAAAGTCAAGTGAGTTTGTCAGGATACGATACTGACTCTGCAGAAGCCAATGCAGTTCTCTCTGTGTTGCCACCCACAAAACATTCAAATGGGCCGATGGTGAGAGCATTTTGATTTGACTTAGTGCCGCAGCACCTGTCGAATAGTTCTCATCTGCGTAGGATTCATCTGGGAGGAACTGCTTGCCTCAATCAATGAATTGTGATAGGTGCCTCCAAGACTCTCTGGATTCCCATTCGGAATCTGAGACTTCCCAAGATGAATTGTAGGATGATGCGTATTTCCAAGTGAGTCCGATAACTGCGGATGAATGATTGACCTTTGTTTCACTTTTTGGTTCAGGATTTGCATCATATTTGATTGATTTTGTGCCAGAGCTGCATGTGTCATTGTCACCTTTGAGTCTTTCTTTCTTGGCAGCCATGGAACGAGTAACACGTGGACTAAACGCAATCGTACGCTTCTGACTCTCATCCTTGGCATCATGTCAGTTATCGTTCGACAACAATGGCAAGACTATCTGATGAGAAGTGCAAATAACATACATTGGTCTCTGATAGATTTCTTCATCATCAACGGCAGGATCATTAGCCTTTGGGGCGTCATACACCTCCATTGTAGAGTCCAATTGCAGTGCATCTACCATCTGGAGACTCTAGGAATTGGTAAGTGTTGAATTAATGTGTACTATGTTGAAGTACCAGTATAGACTTGCATACCGAGACGTTGTATTCAACCACAACAAGAAAATTATGATCTTAAAACCAATCTAGAAATGAAATTCTATTGCCACGTATCTCTCTGCATTTCTCTGTTACTGAACAAGTATGCAATATGACAGGGTAAAATTTTAGATAGGACACGATCAAATTTACACTAATAATCATATCCAATATCCCGGGCATGATTTCACTAGCCTGATCACAAACCAGCCTCAGAGCAGCCCTATTTGCCGTTTGTACAAACAATGACTATTTTGATTAATAAATGATCATCGCACATGACAAGCACAGCACTCTCTCTCGAGTGCATGATATCATACCTACCAACCCAAAAGTTTAATCCTTAAATACTCAAAGGTGTTCTTGGAAGTCCTTTGGTAAACATATCTTCTAATTGCTCCACAGTATCAATCTTGAAGAGCCTGATTCCCCTCAAGACTATCTGTTCACGAAACCAATTTGTCTTGATGGCATAGTGCTTGCGCCTTGGAGTCAACTGTGGTAGGAGAGTCTCGGCAAGCACTAAAGCTCCAGCATTGTCTTTGTGGATCAACACATTCATCATTGCTCCACTTACTGGCAAACCTACCTTTGTTCCCAACAAAGAAACCATATCCATTTTAAGAAAAAGTTCTCGGTAGCAGTGAGCCAGAGCAATGACCTCAGCCTTCATAGTGGACAATGATGTCTCAGTCTGCAGTTTGGATTGCCACAAGACTGGGCAGTTTGCAACAGTGATGACAAAACCAGTCCTGCTCTTGACACAGGAGGGATCACTTGAGTCCAGTTGGCATCCAAATAGCAATCTATCTTCAGCTCTTTTGAAGGATGCAGGAGAAGGCCACGATCACGAGTTGCCTAGAGATATCGACCAATTCAATTGAGTGCCAACTCATGGGATCTTCTTGGACAAAACATGTACCTAGCACAACAATTGACTGTGTAGGAAATATCAGGTTGGTATACCCAGCCAGATAAAGAAGCATTCCAACAACACTACTATAGCTGAAATCTCCTAAGGCGGCGTCACCAGCGACATCCGTCACCAGGGGTTTTGCTTCAGCAGGAGTAAGCTTTCCCAAGGTTGTCCCGATGTCTAGCCCAATGGTTTCAATCACTATGTCAATCAAACCAGTCTGTTTTAATTCCATCAGTCCAGTTGCTAGATCAATCTCCATTCTGACACCTAGAAATCCAGCAGCATCACTTTCCTGCTCCAGTGCCACGCCGGCAGAAATCAGTTGATCCACCAGCTCATTAATGTCGGACTCATCAAGTGCCCAGAAGATCAAGTCATCTACATAGCAAATGCACATGACCTTTACGCCGATGAATAGGCAGAGATCAAATGTTGACTGTCCCATGCCACATAAGTTCATCTTCTCCATGAGATAGAACCAGAATGCCGTTGGGCTTTGACTCAAACCATAAAGAGTCTTCTTGAGCTTGAGAACCTTTCCTTGTTTCTTAAACCCTCGAGGCATTTCAACATAGATGTTTTTGCCTTTCTCAACATCAGCATGGACAAAGGCAGCAGTGATGTTGCTTTGTTTGGACTTCAACCCAAGCAACACTTCCAATATCAGCATCAACTGAATTGTAGTACACTGAACCACAGGAGCACATGTTTCAAAGAAATCTACACTGTGAACTTGCTGGCCATCACAAACACAAAAACGAGCCTGAATTTCTTGATGAGTCCATCAGGTAACCGTTTGAGCTTGAAGGCCCATGTTGAATCAATCACATTGACTCCCTCTAGATGATCAACTTCATCCCAGACACCCATCTTATCTAATGTCTTGATTTCCTTGACTGCAGCCCTACAGTATTCATCAGCAAAAGGGCTTTTCATTGCCTCCCACCAGCTTGGATTATCTGCCTTTGATGCTTCTGCCTTGGCCTTGAGGATGGACACAATTAACAATGAGTTCTTGAGTAGTTCCAATATATCCAGCGGCAAATGAGATGAAACAAGATAGGGGACTGTCTAACAGCTCTTCCACTGTAGGAACATCCTATTGCAACTCCATGGCATTCAGCATGCAATCAGATTCTTCCATCTGCTGCGTCAGTCTTTGACGATACTTCAACCTCTTACGGGCAACTGCACACTTGTAAGCTCTAACCTCTAATAGGCATGTCTTGACTCTTAGAACATGCCAAGACATTGTGGCATTGGTTATCAAAGTCAATTATAAGTGGATGTTTCTTCCTTTGATTCCGCATTGGAGACCTTGGACTGAATTTTCTCGCTCATCCGCACAAACATTTCCACAAGGATCAAAGGAATTATCAGGATCGCCAACTTCTCCCTCTTGATGTGATGGAGCAATGGAGTCAGTGTCGGAATCATCATCATCTGAATCAGAAACAACTGAAAGTGGAGGGATGTCTTGGTCATTATCATCATGTGCGGATCCTGGGGGTGGGGTGGGAGCAGGAATATGAAGACCCTTTGACTCCCTGTCTTCAGTGATTTCGTTTTGACGATGAAGCAGTACCCAGTGGTCCCATTGTTCTGACTCATCCAACCAAACTTCGTCCAATGGTGAAGGTCGATAAACAAGGTTACCAAAGGAAACAAATTCATCTTCGGCATACAAATCCTGATTGCAGTTGAAAAGGTTGTTATAGATGGTGTCGACCAGGGCATTATTGCAACCAGAACTGAATACAGTCTGAAACAAGTCGTCAAAGACCACATGATATCAAAAAGAAACAAAGCCTGTTGTAAGATGGCGAACATTTGCCACCAAGGATGAATGCTCATCAGAGAAACCCATGAACTGGCCAAGGCAAGACAGGTGAATCTTCTTCCCATCATGTAACTTAGGGCCAAGCACAAAGAAAAGACAACCCCAAACATGGGAATGCAATAAATCTGCCTTTGTTTTCAAGAGCAATTCCAATGGAGTTGGCCCAGTAGTTCAGCTAGGTATGCGGTTGTGAAGTCAGGCAGCATGCTTAACAGCAAACCCCCACAAGGGGATGAGTCCGTTGCAGTTGTGGTTGCGATATCTGAGTCAAGACCAAGCATTCCTTTCTTTTCTTTTCACCATTTGTGCTTGCAATAAGCAGGGATAAGGAGTTTAGTTCCATCCAATACCTGTAGTCCACTTCAATGACGGCACCTGAGCACCGAATGATAGGCCAACTTCCTTCTCCTTCTCATTTTGTACACCCGCTTCCGCCAAGATCATACCTTATTTGTATGTCTGGAGTGAGACACACAGTAGGGTGGACCACTTTCAAAACCACCAAAGAGGGTGAGCATCGACTGGAGGAGACAGTAGTATGTACCCCAACAAGATCCACCGCCATACCATAACAAGAGCAAAACCATCATGAAGAAATAAAATTCGAGAAAACCTGGATGATAAAGGATAGGTGGGTGATGACCAGGCCAGGCCCACCATCCTAGTTTAACAGTTTCTTGAGATCAGAGAGGAATGCAGCTACTGTTGGGTCGGTTACGGCTTGCTCATGATGTTCACAGACAGCCAAAAGCTTGCGTTTATCAAGAGGACGTGCCAGTGTTGGATGAAACAATAGAAGGTGGAGCTGGAGAAGCTGCAAGAGAAGGGGATGAGACAAGTCCTGCTTGATGCTGCTCTTTTGCATTCCTTTGATGATAGGGATGAGTCAGAGGCAACACGGAGGGAAAGGAAGATGGATTTGAAGTGAAAGCAGCATGAAAGCCTGAAGTACGAGTGCAGTTCTGTCCACAACCCTTGCTTCAATACATGTACCAGATGTTGTTGAACTTTTCAATACTGCTTCTCTGCAGGGCTTTTGTGGACCGCCAGTATTACAAAACTTAGACCTCTTGTATTGCTTTCTTCCAGAGGTAGAACTTCCTGGCTCAGATTTTCTCTTCTTTTCTTACTCCTGTTTCTTCTTGTTGGCCTCAATGTGAGCTTGATCCTTAAGTAGCTGGCATTTACTTAGGACATGGTCTCCATTGCAGTTCCAACAGGCACTTACAATACCTCACCCAGTGGGAATATGCCAATTACTTCCTGCAAACAATGAGTTATAAAGATCCGTGGCCTTGGAGAGGATGCTCAGAATATGACCAAGTGCTGACTGGCTTCCTCCTGTATAGGTGGTTGAGGTTTGGCCTGAACAATACATGGTACTTTCCAATTTAAATACCTCGGTGAACTTGGAAACGGAACCCTTGGCTAGACCATCCATCACATCACTAACAGCCTCATCCAACAAGGCATCAACTCTTGCAAGACTTTTGATGAAAGCAGTCCATTATTTTCACCTTTGACCTTAGCAATCCCATCTCTGCCAAATCTCGTAATCACAGACTGGAGTACAGCAACTACATTGGCAATCATATGGAACATGTGGGTTAATATCAGGTAAAAGATACATTGCGTCACCTGTCTCCAACAGCTCCAGTGCCTCAAATGAATCCTTGATGCCATCCTTGAGGTCTTGGGTGCATAAGTTGCGAAGGAAAGCAAGTAGCCAGGCACTAGACCTGCGATTCTCATCACCAGCTTGACCATTAACGTCAGACTGCCATTGTGTGGCCTGCTGCAGTGTAAGATGAGTCCAGTCTTCAAACAGGTTGATGGTCTCATCACCATACTTGTCCCAAAGGGCACTTGCCAATGGATTGGAAACTTTCCTAACCAAAACAATCTCCATGAAATCATATCCAATACAATGCTTTTAAGAATCGTCAATCTTTGAATAGTTCCAACAAATTGCACTTGGATATTGTGGTAGACAGCATTCCCCGGATCGCTTTGCCATCCTCACTCTTGGTCACAAAATGCTTAGCGGCACCTAGCTTTGGACTCAAAGCAACAGCGGCAAGGGTGTATGTGGACAAATATTCCTTGGATCCCGCAATGTCACTCTTCTTTTGGGAATGATAACTTCATTTTTCTCAAAGTCAAACTCACTAATCAAACTTGACTCTACAAAGAAATTCTTAAGTTGATCGACAACATCTTGAGTGTCTGACATAGTGTTTTTGGTGTGCACTCAGGTAAAATATATGACTAATTCTCTGGACTTGTCAAAACCAATGCATTGGGCAGAATCAACAATCCTAGTCTCTCGCGACTGAGCTGAGGTTGGTGATAATAGCTCGGCAAAACTCTCTAAATCCTCTAAATTGGATTCAGACACAGCTTCATCACTGCTCATGTACAAAGTGTTAACTTAAAAATAGATTGTTTCCAAACAGGGGAACAACCCGAATTGAAGACAAAGAGTCTCATATACAAGAAACACCCCAAATCGTAACCAAAGTGCATACTCAGTATCAGGAACCTAGAGCTCATAACCTCTAGGAACTGGTAAGTGTTGAACTAATTTATATTATGTTGAAGTACCAGCATAGACTTGCATACAGAGATGTTGTATTCAACCAAAACAAGAAAATTATGATCTTAAAACCAATCTAGAAATGAAATTCTATCGTCACGTATTTCTCGGCATTTCTCTGTTCCTGAACAAGCATGCAATCAGACACAATAAAATTTAAGATAGGACACGATCAAATTTACACTAATAATTGTGTTCAATATCCCGAGTATGATTTCAATAACCCCATAAGAAACCACAAACCAGCCTCAGAACAGCCATATTTGTCGTTCGTATGAACGATGACTATTTTGATAAATAAATGATCATCGTGCATGACTAGCACGACAGAGACCAGCAAATGGACGTGAATCCTCTCGTTTTGATGTGTTCTGTTTTCTCCTCTGACTGATTCCCACGGTCATGAATTGATGCTGGCACAATTCGATGATTCGAGTTGCTCCATTGATTCCTGACGACTGACAAGGGGTGTTATGAGAATGGTAGATCTCCTGTGTTGGGGCAAGCCAAACACCGTCCCCGGGAAAGCACCGTGTCACCTGTCACCGTGCCATCATGTTGGGGGTCGGGGGATTGTCAAGGGGGTACACAGTATTGTGGTCTTGAAAAGGTCTTGAAATATACCGGAAATGGTTGGGCTGTGAGACAAGGGACAGGACGAATATTTTGGCGATTATCTATTATTCAATGCACCGCTCACATCATACAAAAACTTTTGCGATATTATGGTCGAGTGGGCGTTGGCATTTTCGTTAAGCTTCAGAAAGTATAAAATCTCTTTCAAATAATTAGTTGAGACCGCACAGACTAAATTTAAATATCATCATAACGAAGCTTTCGACGTAATCTTTCACCAGACAATAAATTACCTGCCTCATGCGCGCCATGGTGAGAGCTTGACATCCACGCGATCACGTCAAGTGGATATCATCATAGACGATATCCTCGGCCAACGAGCAGTTGACCACGACAAGACACATCAAATCGTCGTTCGTTCAACGAAATTTATTCAGGAGTACTTTATATTGTGCGATTTCTTGCGTCGATTAATTCTGATTCGATGACATTAATTTCCTGCAATGTCATGGTAATTCTTCGTGAAGTTCGTGATAATTCTTTTCGTTAAACCGAAAGCATGAATTCCGCAATGGCAATCAACACGTCGCTCAATTCCTCCATGGAATCCATGCTCAACGAAGCCCGCCTCATCAACAGCGACATTGGACGTCATTCCGTCAAATGCAATTTCTCCACTCGTCTCTCCGGTCGATTCTACCAAAACGCTTCGCTCGAACGACATACGGCTCGAAAGAGTCGTCTCGTCGAAATGCAAGCCAAGAAGCGTCGTCTCGAGAGGGAACTCAGGGTGGAGGAACAACGAGTCAAGCTTCTCGAGGCTAGGTTGAATCAAACGGAGCGCGCTAGGGAGGATGCCCATAAAATCATAATCACAATAACAAGAGGGCTTGGGGCATTTCAGGCGCTCGTTCGACGAAATCAAGCGGTCACTCGATTCAGGGACATGAGGCATAAATCACGCATGATGAAATTCGTCGCCTTATTTTTGCAATCTCATTATCGAGGATGGAAGGGGCGATCACTTGTTGATTCCATTCGGTATCAGAGGCGACAAATCCTAATTCACGAATCTGCCATTGCCATTCAATCGGAAATGAGAAGACGAATACAAAGACGACAATATATCGATTTACTCTCGAGACAAAAGAGGATCAGCAATCAATCTGCCACTGCCATCCAAGCCATGCTTCGAGGGAACATGACTCGACAAATGTACCTGCAAGAAAGGAATCGTCAACAATCTGCGGCTTTGAAGATCCAGCGTGTGTATCGAGGCATGATTGGCCGGGCCAAATGCCATCGTTTGAGACAGATATTGCAGAGGCAACAGGAGAAACCGAAGCGCGTGCCGCTACATATGAGAAGGTATAGCACGTATGGGAGCAACGCTCCTCGTAATTCGACAAAGAAGCGGGATGTTACGGCTCGACGACGAAGCAAAGCCAGTGCTGATGATATGAGTCGTCTTCTCAAAATGAATATTGAACCAGATGAAAACGATAGCGTTGCCACCACATTGACCTCTCTGACTCACACAACGGACATCTCTCGAACGGGAGTGAACCGTGGCAAAATATCAGATAGAACCAACAGAGCCACCTCTAAGACATCATGTCCTTCGACCCATCGTGTTTCGGCGTCTTTTTCTAAACAAAAGAGTAGAGCTGAGACCAAATCCAAATTGTCGACTAGGAGTGTCGCTTCGGAAGCCAACCTATCTAAATGTAATGATGGGGCAAAGATGAAAGATAAACAAAATCGCGCGCATGCTCGAAACATCAACGACACTGATGAGAGACGGAAAGGTGCGCGTGCTGGATCAGTAGAAGAATCGACTTCGCATGGACCAACCTTTGCAGAGGGAAGACATTCAAGACCTCCTTTCAGATCATCACTTGAAAAGCAAACTGGTGGTACCCCGACTGTTTCCTGTGCCAATGCTAGACAGGATTGTCGAAACAAACATAAAAACCAACATGGCAGGAAGAGAGGTTCTCGAGAATCACAGAACGAGACTAAAGTTGCTGCTGTGCTTCAATCTGAAATCAAAACACCGCGAGAGGAAACCAAAACCCCTTTAACTATAACAAGAGAAGCTTCCCTAATCGTGGAAGAAGTTTTGGGACGGACTATCATGACTCATAGCATTGTGACATCAACTTTTGACGATGCATTCAGTGAAAATGAGGACGATCTTGAATAGTGTAAGTAATACTGTATATTAAATAGTATTTTTCAGGGTATAAAGTAGTACTACCACATCGCGCTTGCTTGCTTTTAGCTTGTGTGAATGAAGTCATAGCGGTGGTCATTACAATCACGTATTCGCCTGCATTATGAAGTGCACACCTCCATTATTTGTTCGTCATTGTTTCAAAGCCTTTGACAAATCCTTCCTTAGCATGAGGAGAAACAGGATTTTCCCCCAAGTATACCATGAAAATGGCAGGACACAGCCCTTTCATAGTAATCGATGATGCATTATCGCTACCACCAGTCGTGGACGCCCATAACTTTTCGCCTTTACAAGTGATAAAAATATCACTCCCTTTTTGAACTCTTTCACCTCCAACAACATCTAGAATGAAAGTCTGAAACGATTCAGATTCTTTTTCCCCCAATCTTGGCTTCAATGCCTCTCCCAATGCATCAGCAACGTCCGAAGAGCCAACTTCTCTATGAAAACGAAGCAACAAAGTCTTCGCCGACTTACTCTCGGAAAAGTCAGTAAAGAGCGTATCACTTTTCATCAACCCCTCCATCGACGCTCCTGCATATTTCTTCGTCATGGATTTTATTGTCTTATCTTCGCCATATATACCCAATGCATACACCTTGAAACCCCATTTGAATCGGGTCCCACCACCTATAAACTTTTGTGCCGATCCTGCAATTTTTACCGAGGACGGGAATGAAATTCCATCAATGACTTGATTGGAGATGATACTGTTCGGTGGCTCGGGAGATAAATATTTGGGGCCAATTACAACAGCGAGGATGGCGATTACTACAGCTAGTGTAGGAAGGAGCAGTTTTGCGGAGGAGCCCATGGAGTTGGCGGTGTGGCATACAGTTGCTACGGCAAATAATTTGCCTGGAAAGAAAGAAATGATTAGGTACCAGACGATTACCCCAAAACGAACATCATTGTGCAAAAGTGCATGATAGCAAGGTCGATGATTTTGAGTGATTTTCACATACAGAGGACTTCGATGTTCGGTTGAAGTTGCTGGAAACTGTACGATACCCTTTTCTTTTTATGACGTCAATGATTGGGAAGGTAGTACAATACAATAGGGTACACAATAGCCAAATTGTTCAACGTGAAGAACCGGGATTTTTGTCTCTATTCTAGGGATTCCTGTGTACTCTATATTGCACGGTTCCTGGAAGACAGGCAACTTCACCAATCTTTCAGCCATTATTATTTGTCCATAGTTGGTCCACAGTTGGTCCATGTGTTTGTTTTCTGGTTGATAATAGTTGATAGTATGTCGACAGCTTTAGTCCATATGTTGACCTTCTATCCACTCTTTCGTTGACAGGAGACTATACTAGAACTTGCTTTTTTATACTTGTTGACATGTTGACAACAAAGTCGATAATATCGACGATTGATGGAGAGGTCAATAGTTGTTACCATCACCTTTTGTTGCCCTATGATTGATAGTTGGTCTATAGTATCAACTCACCTAGTTGACATATCCATTAAAAAGTTGATACTTCACCCTTCTATCAACATTGTCGTCAACAGGAGCCGATATTGTCAACTCAATAGCCAATGTTATCCACATTTTTCAATCCCTTTAATAATGTTACGAATACTTGATCGATAGTTGACCAATTTTTGGCAAAGTTGCGTGTCTTGCTGACCTCTAAACTAGGTTAAAAGGTACCTAAGAACTGGAGTGTCCTATTACCCCCTTCATGAACTTGTATGGTACAATTTGTCTTGCATGAAAGATCTCTTAGCATCCAAAGAGAGGTGTGGCAAAGGGCATCATGCTCATTCAGTTGTATCCAACACAATTGCCTGTAGCATAAGTGTATCTTAAATTCTAAATTTTCATTTGAATATTCTTTTGTCTTGTATTAATATTATAATATATTACAAGACCACAGGTCACTCAGAAGATACCAATGTGTAATGCGGTGCAAACAGTAACATAAAAGTCTTATGTTATGAGTATTTTACACCATCTGCAAGATGGGCACTGTCCATATGTGTCGACTATGCTAATATCTTGTTCCAAATGATATCAATGAACTAGAGTTCTGGTGGTAGCAGCAGTTTTCTACAACAAAAATACATGATGCTGCATAGAGAAACACAAGAACACAAAATGTACTAAGAACAATCAACTGTAGGAGGAAGAATTAAAGCACAACCTTCTACACTGGATCACAATGAATGGTGCTAAACTTTAACCATGTTGTCAAATCAAGCCACATAATTGTACACTTGAGAATCCATGACAAAGGTACATATGATTGAACTTTGGTCAATGACAAAGTGAAATACATGCAAGTACTACAATTGACACAAAAGGAAGTTGAAGCCCAAGTGACGCATTATGAAATAGATCAAGTAGCCTTGAATATCAGCAAAAACAAGATTTCTTCTGTGGAGGCATTTAAAAGTGATCATGCTCTTTGATTGATTTCCAATGGAAATGGCAATTTTCAAATATTTCCTCCAATGAATAGGATGCCGATGTGTGCTCATCACACATTGTAGGAATAGGCGAAAGCTGTCAACTGATACCAAATCCTGAACCTATCTGAGAATTCCCAGTCTACAACTTCCTCTAAGTGGAAGCAGAATTGTACTGATTCCCATGTATCTATTATTACAAATGTATCCTCTTTCAGTAAGACATACATATCCCGCACACATCTGCATTTTGTATACTGCCACTTTTGGTCACTTAGACAAGGAAAGCACGTGCATAATGATAGACCAGAGTATGTATACTGCTATACTGCAGGAACTGGAATAAAGGTAAATTCCAGGTGTATACTAAAATAAATCCTAGTTCACCATTAGAAAAATGATAATTACCTGTCTTCTAATGGTGAACTAGTTCATCTGTAGAATGATACTAATTCCAAGCCTTGAATGTCTTGTACAACTTCTTGAAATTATTAGATAGGCCTAGCTTTCATGTGTAAAATTGACATGAATAAGGCTTAAATGTTTTTTAGAACTAATGATGCTGAGCCTAAGTTACCTCTGGGGAGCAACTAAGTTTTTTGAATTTTTACAGGGGTCATGAACTCATTGACCAGTTAATGGTGAACTAGTTCACCAACAGGATTTTAGACAGGGAAAGTGAGTTACGGTGAGCTAGTTCACCATTAGAAAAGGAACTGGGTTCTAGGAATCTGTAGAATTTTTAAAATGCCTTGGCTCCTGCTGGATTGGAAGTATATGTTTATGGTTTAAACCTTATTATAAGATAAGAACCAAACATGAACAAACGATTCTTCAGTGGTTCATATAACATGGTAGAAACTAGGTAGTCTCTCCAAAGAAGTGAAAAAACCAAGGCCGACACTAGTTCTCAAGGCGTGATTTGAGCTAATGTGGGCATGTCCTGGATTGTTGTCAGTACACCTTTTGTAGTAAGATGTATAAAGTTACCTTTGGAATGGAAAAAAATGAATCATGCGGGATACATCATAGGCAAGGTAAAAAATATGTATCCTAGTCTGTCTGCCACACAGAGTCCTGAAGCGGGCTCAAAACTGGGTATCAAGGATCCCGACAGGTCTGCTCTGGCCTTCTGGCTAGTTTCTCAACATTCTCGACAATCCAAAGCACGTTACAATACTAACCACGCACGACAACGAAGACATCACAATCACACCTGACCATGAACGCCACCACCGGCTCCCTCTCCAGCCCTCCAAGCAACCCCCTCTCCACCTCGCCTCAAGCCCCAACAAACGACGCGCTAAAATTCTTTCTCGCCAACGTGGGCTTCTCCCAGACCGCTCCGCAAATCCAATCGTACATCCAGCAATATTTCGGACCGGTAAATTGCGTGAAGCTCATTCCCCATCGCGACCAGTCGTCGACGGGCGGCGCCACGACGAAGCATCGAGGCTATGGCTTTCTGTACATGCTGACGGAGGAGGGAAGCGCGGCGTTGGAGAATTACGCCAATGCCTTTCCGGGAAATAAGATTCGATTGCTCGATAGGGACGGCGTGTACGTCGCCAAGCACGACGAGAGCAGGGTCGGTCACGGCCAGGGGCAGGGTCAAGGCCCGGGGGATGCCAGTGCCTATGCAGCAGCTGCCGTGAGCTATGCCACCACCGCCACTACGACGTCAGTCGCGGCGGGATACGATGCGTCGTCGACGACGCCGTATTCCTACGAAGCCGTCAATGTCACTGCCGGCACTGGATACGCGCAGTACTACGATGCCGCCGTGCCCTCTCAGCCGCAGCCGCCCGTCAGTAATTATTCAGCATACTACACGCAGCAGCCGTCGCAGCCACCACCGCAACAGCAGCAGCAGCAGCAAGTCTATTCCAGCGTCCCACAGCAAAATCAGCCTCTCGTTCCCGCGGCGTCGCAGCCGTACGCTTACGCCGCAGTCCCTTCGTCGTCATCAACATCGTATGCCAATGCCACACCATCCTCAGGAATCATTGCTCCCGCCATGCTTGACAATCAATACGATCGACCATCAACCATGTCTCAGCATTACACTGCTCAGCCTGCTGTCGGGGCTGCGGCGGCGTCGGCAGTGAGTTATTCACAGCCACCGCCACAAACTCAACTGACCACAATGGGCTATCTACAGCCGCAGCAGCAGCAGCCCACCATTCAGCAGCAGCAGCAGCCCACCATGACTTATTCGAACCCTGTCTATCCACAACAGCCACAACAACAACCACAGCCTCCTACTCTACAGCAGCAGCAGCAGCAGCAATACTCACAGCCGTCAATCTACCAACCACCCATGGATGGCTACAATGCACCACCGGTTGTGGATGGATATAAAATGCAACAGGGATACACGGCATACAATCCGCCTCCACGCCAAATGCAGGGACAGCAGCAACAACTGCCTCCGCAGCAACAAGTACAACAACAACAACACGGAGGACGGGGGTACGCCCATCCTTCCGGAGGAACAAAGAACCCCCGCAACACTCCCCGAGGAGGTAGAGGGCAAAACACGTCGCGAGGGGGCGGTCCAAGCGTAGGCAACATTGGCATGAGAATGGGCGGATCGTCCATGGGGGGAAGGGGTGCTCCTCCTCCCCCACCCCCAATGTACATGAATGGTCCAATGAGTAGCAGTATGGGAATGCTACCGCCACCTCCGCCTCCTCCTCCCATGAGAGGAGGGGGGAGGGGAAGAGGTGGGGGAAGAACGTCATTTCATCAGGGAGGGAGACAGGGGGGGAGGAATCGTGATTTGAGAAGGGATCGTCCTTATTAATCCTTGAATGGGATTTGTTGTTTTTGGGTGTTTATTGTTTGATGGACTTTACAGGTGATAAATGTTTTGTGGGGTGTTTGGGGGGAACATGTCTTAAACATGTGCTTTTTCACGGAGATAAGGGGGTTGCTTTTTGGGAATGTCTTGGGACAAAGGAGAAGTTTCATTTCAAGGGGTCTTGTAATCGTCTTCACATTTTCATTTACGGACATATCTGTCTTTTGGTGTATTTGGATTTCATAATATCGCCAGCATAATGCACTGTCCATGGTTACTGGGGGCATTTGCCATGGTGCTTTGTGTGAATTTCACTACTTATATATAGCGAAGGAGGGGGCAGATAAGGTGGCGTTGTAGTATCTCAGCTTTGCTTCTGTGTTCTTTGAAGTCAAAAACTGAACGGGAATTCTCATTAACGGGGGCCTTGATGTACAGTGTGTAATGAATTGTGTCGATTCTGTGTATGATTTGGCTAGACTTTCAATTATTTGCTTTCTGTCTATTTCAACCGACGATTACATTGGGATTGCGGTTGAAAGTTATTCTATCAATGGTTCATATCAGTTGCTCGGAGCAAATGATTTCGTCTCCATTATTTCATAGTCTATTTCTTCGAGCATGGAATGACTGTCTTACCTTGATCAGGGAGTCGTGCTTAGGGTTGATGGGCTGGGTGAAGTTATATTTCTCTATTGAGCTCATTTGTTGAAACGATCATCTATGCATGCTTGCATCCCATGAGCTTCAAGAATGTGCCTTGGGGGGAATCTTAATGAAATACTTTGAACATATGTTTTTGTAGCCAAGATATGTCCATATCAAGTCTTTGTTTCATAGTGTAGACACTCATAACTCCGATCACGGTCATCATCTTTTGCTCTCGCATGCACAATGTAGAAAATGTCTGCCTGCTGTGGAGTGAGGATATTTTTATATGCTGTCTTCTTACGATATTCCCTAAGTTTAACTACATGTCGTCAGAACATATTTCGGGCCAATTGTTGCCATGATCTGCATGGTTTTGTTGTGGCTATGAAGGGGCCATGACTTGAATCATGTTTTTTGTATGGGCCAATGCCAAAATGTGACACCAAAACCTTCAAAACCATTTTTGCAGTTAATTGCATCCAGGCATAAAAAATAAAGTATTCAAAAATTCAAACCCAAATGAAACCCAGAACCAAATGTCAGGACAACATGTTCTCAAACAACTTTGTGAAACAACAGTGGGTATGCTATTAAGCAAATAAAGCACAATGTACACAAAAACCTGTGAAAGCAAGAATGGGAACTGTGATTGTACTTCACATCATTCCTCCAAAATCTAACCAAATGGAATGTGTACGTAAAAGCAAGTAAACCTTGTCCAACAAACTTTGAAAGGTGAGTATGTCAAGAAACACTGATTGGCTTTTCTATTGAGTGAGCAATTCAAGAAAAAATGTATTTGTTAGATGCAAGTAGGAGTTGTGACGAACGCCAACTTCTGCTCAAACAAGAGACAACATTTTTTGTGGCAAGACTTTCTGGAATGTCCAGAGAAGGCAAACACAACATATTTTCTCTCTCTAAATTCCCCATGAATGAAGCATTATTTTAGTATAAAAGTTTAGAATTTAAATTTGTCCACAGAATCTCATGGGATTCTGATTGTTTGCTTTTCAGGAGGGCAAGTCTATCACTCAAACTCTATGAGCTTGTGAAGCAACTAAGAACAGCTCCTGCCAGATTTCTATATTGCATTATACAATATGACATACATAGCGTTCAGTGTTTTCAGGGAGGCTGTCCTAAACTTTTCATCATTTATGCAACAATCGATTCTCATGATGGAGACCCTAATTGCATCCTCTCAACTTGGTCATTTAATTCCTCTAACGAGAATATCTTGCTTGATTGTATTCTATGTCAGATAAAAACAGCTCCAAAGTGCCTTTGGCAACATTTACTTGATTGTTGCAAAAAGAGCGAACTTTAGGTGGTGTAATGTTAACTTGTTAGAGGTGGCAAATAGAAAAAAGTACTGGAAGGCAGCTAACCAGGTAAAATTATTCAAGAGAAAACTGGCTAAACACACACTTATGTAACTTCTTGGATTTTGTTCTCAGTATTATTACTAGGTAATTCTTCGTAACAGGAGTGTGACAGTCAATCCATGCATCTTATCATTCCTTCTTCAATCAGCGTTCTGACAAGGCCATGTCACTGAGATTTGCATGCAACTGCATTGTATATTTTCAAACAATGGTCAGGTCCATGACATTTGACACCAAAAACAATGACCGAAAATTCAGTTAGGCCCATCCAATGTGTCTTCCACTGCAACAAAAAATAATAGCAGTATGGCACATTGCATTTAAGTCTTAATTATTGTCAAAGAGCGCCAGCTTGTATCTACTGACATGATTTTTTAAAATGAGTAATACAGTATGCACTTTGTAATAACAAAGTAGTAGTATGTCATGAAGCTGACGACTGTATATCTCGGAGTTGTGGTAGCCTCAGTGATTAAGTTATGTTTTCCGATTTTGCTGACATTTGTGTTTTTCGCCTTGTTCTCGCACGTCGGAGATTCTAAACACATCTGACACGGGTTCTCCTCATCACCAGCAGCACGCCCATATGTTTTCCTCCCAAAAACTCCTGTTGGTTGCTGAGTTACGCCCTTTCCCACCCGGACACACAACACACACTTCACACACATCACACAACATGTAAATACACCATACTTTTTTCCCATCGAAAAAGCAATCCGCACGATGAGGATTGTTCTCGTTGGTTTTCTGCCCGACGGGCATGGTCGCAGCTGTGATAAGCATCCTTATGGATGCGGGAATGCGCTTATCGAGCGCCCCGACAACGGTGTGGGAACCATGGTACGTTTGCGTTTGGTTGAGGAGAATAACCTTGCAGGGCATCTTGTGCGTGAGGATGGCACAGATGGATGCCGTGTCTGTTTTACTGCACGCGAGTACGCCATCGGTCCAAACGCATGTCGTCTTGATGGTGCGTTGGTGAAGATCACGGAGGTGTATCTTCCCGACTCCAAGAACAGCAGCATGAGAATGCTGTATCACCGCAATCGCGGATATGCAACAGCGGTTACGATGATGGAGTAATAATTCATTAATTGATGAACTTCTTGAGAGCGGTCTTCACTGGTTCGAGTGCACATTTTCGGCCGCCATGAAGACGGCGAGCCATGCCTGTCGTGTTGTACAACATGAACTCATTGCCGCGGATGAGGTCGTCAACCTTTGCGATCACCTTTTTCCAGCGGGAGTAGTACACGAAGTGTATCCCCATCGCTGTGAATGCCTTGCGACGCGACCATCCAGCGGAGATGAGCTCGTCAATCCGCAAAACGACGATCCTCTTTTCCTTGATCTCGAATGACCTTCGAGTTGTCGCGGCTGCGTTGTTCGTGTTGTTGGAAGTGATCATAATGAACCGATTTCTAAGAATAATGAGATTAATATTAAATAAATAATGAGATTTATATTAATCATTACTTGTAAACTCATTGTCATTAACTTTGCGGCGATTCAGATTGAGATGCATGAGTTTAAATCAACAAGATTTAAACTCATGCACAAGGGAATTGCACCCATTTGATTACATATGGAGTCCTCTTCCATGCGGCCTTCTCTAATGACAGAAACAAGAGACAGGGGAATGTGTTGATTCCTCACAAAGGCAATGAACAACCAGAACAATTGTCATTGTTGATTGCAATCTCTGTTTTTGTAAGTGGCGCGGTTTTGAGATGGATGAGGACGGGCTGACACAGACTGACATGATAAAAAAGTGGGTGGTGAGTGGGAAGTTGTGTTGGTTTTGAGGCAAGAGCCATCCTGTTACATATTGTACTGTAATAGATGTAAGTCGACATGATACCTTTAAATTTTTGCCCGTGTTAACACCACTAGCTTCGTCGGGAGTATAAGTTACGTTTTAAAGTATCTTTTGACATTTTCCCCTACCACAACTCCGAGATATACGGTACATGATAAATTTTTGCCAGAAGGAACTTATTCATGAGATATCAATTATTGATGGGCCTAGGGGCATGCATTCAACCACATTCAACAGGAAATAAGATCAAGGGCATTGTATTTGTGTCTATGAACGTTTACCCCTCAGTCAGGCCCAAGCAATTTAAGTGTCACGTTGAACAAAAATCCTGTTCAACAACATTGAATGCTGTAAAACAGTAAGGCAATTGAGCACATCCTTCTATATAGTGAGCTTTTGTGTTTTGTTTATCATTCTTGACTGTGTGGGAAACATAAGTAGGTGGACAATTGGGAAGTCGAAAGAGATTTTTATCTTTCTATCTGGCTGAGCTACAAGGTACAGTTGGCTTTGTCAATTTGGTGCTAGGTGTACATGTATAGTAATCATTGACACTAAAAATTCCAGTAAGGATTCACAATCTTTTCTGGCAGAGGTAATTGCCCGTCCCCACTAAAATATAAGATATACAACAGTCCAATCATGTGATTGATGCACCAAGAATCCATGGTGCTTAAAATTTTCATGGACAGTTTATTGCCAACTTCTTGGATGAATTTTTGTAGAGACAGCATTGGTGCGGTGGACCTGAGCACAGTATTGCTGTGTCAGGGGAGTCTGGTGCTATCCAACAGAAATTGTGATTGTCAAATCTCCAATTGGTTGCTGAGTTATAGTTATGGTCAAAAATGGTCTCGGTGTCCATTGTATAGGGGTTCTTGAGATTTTTGGTCTAGGGGTAGACTATATTTTTTGAAGGTGGGAGCATGGAGCATCAGTTGAAAAGGGGATATGCCACTTCTTTGGCCTCCACAATAGATTAAAAAATTAAAACAGACCATTTTAATAATAGAAAAGTTACAAATCTGATGTTAAAGCTTAAGTGATATCTTTCTTGTGTGCATGATTCACTCCTTGTTTTACTAATCATATGTGCTGTACTGGGAGTCTTGAGGTATTTTTCAAGAGGAGTCAATATGTCTCCCTCCATGACTAGTGAATAGTCTATGAACCCCACGAGAGTCCATAGACCCCTGTGGTCTACAAACAGTGTCTTGGAAAATGATACAGTAGTGTCGATAGACTTCAGGGGGATCTTAGCTATAGCCTGCAAGGTCTGGTCTGTAGACATGGGGTGTACAAAACTGCTTGGGATGGGGTATGGTATCAGGAATTTTCAATGAATTTGGCAGTTTGTCTGCAATTTGATGTAGCTTGGTTCCATTTACCAACTAAACTGAGTTCAGAGCCGTGTCACTTGGTTCCACTTAGTTGAAAACCAAGTTCGCTCAACTTGGCTCCACATCACTTGAATCGGTTCCGATGCACTTGCACCTGACATCACTGTGCTTGGACTGGTTTTGAACATTTTTTCCTATTGTAAGGAGTATGGTTAGTGGTGAGAATTTGTCCCTAATTCCCAGAACTTCTTCGTGAGTTCCAGGAATGTATAAAAAATTGAAGGAATCTACTCTAGAAATCAACTTAGTCTTGTGATGTGAAAATGATAAAACATTTAACATTATAATATTATGTTTGTGCTCAGTCCCACTTGGCTCCACTTTGTTCCACTTGACCCAATTTTTTAACTCGGTTTCAAATAGTTTTACTCAGTTCGGCTTGGTTCCATTTTGTTTTTGTGGAGCCGAGTACATGGATGTGCTTTGTTTTGGAGTCAACCAGCTCTGCTCTGGAACCAAGTCACTGACCTTTGTTTTCCAGTGGGTGCCAAGTCATTCGGCATCAGTGATGATGATGGAATCAGCTCCTGTTTTTGTACTTGGACTTGAAAATTGCCGGGAATTCCGGGAAGGTTCCGGTTTCGTCAGTTTTTCTGCCCACGGTACAATACACAATTGTGGACCCGCAAGACAGGCAACTCGAAAAAAAAAGATATTTTGGCGATAATTATTCGGCGAAGTGACGACTTTAGCGACTTGCGCGACTGAATCTTACGACGTTGTGACAACTCGGAGAACGAAAGTGACGACTTGCGACCGAAACACGACCACTGAGTCGTCAAAATGTCGTAAGTTACGACCATGTTACGACAACAAAAGTCGTCCGGTACGACGATGTTACGACAACAAAAGTCGTCCGGTACGACGATGTTACGTCACCAAAAGTCGTCGGTACGACGATGTTACGACAACAAAAGTCGTCCGTGACGCGTATGTTACGACAGCCAAAGTCGTCCGTGACGACCACGTTACTACCTCCTGCAGTAGTAAGTTACGACAAGTTACGACCTATTAACATACACACAAAGAAACGTTGAATTGTCGTTGGTACCTGTTAGATGGGTGGGACCTGCTAGCTACTCACCAACTATTCAAATGAATCATGTCGCCTTCAAACCATTTTGTATTTCTCCATCACATTCACATAATCGCATGGTTTCGCGGAAGGCAGGCGCAACAACGCCAACAATTTAACAAAGGAAACAAAACATAAACGATACCAAAGAGGCTCAAAAAAACATCTCCCAATCGATCCAACCATGCCATCCAACCAAAACCCAACACTCCACACCACCAACAGAAACGGCGTCACACCGGAAGCAAACAGCACGACAAACAATGAAAATCAAAGCAGCGAGGACGACGAATACGATGAATTGGATGAAATCAATTTTCCCATTACAATCCTTACCAAGGAAAATAGATCCTCCATGTATGAGGCAGACAAACACGCGCCCAAAAACAAAAACAACCCACCGAACATTGTCGACGAGAATGCCATTCTTCGATGTTTCCGTCTCTCCGTGATGGCTCACGTGCAGTGTGAACCGGTGTCACGGTTTGAACCCATAGGAGATGTTGATGAGGTATACATGAAACAGGATGGGGAGGATTGTTTCGATCGCGCCGTGTCAATGAGTGGAGAAAAAATGAATGGCAACGATGAGAGTCAACGGGATGAAGCTGCAGACGATGGTGTACTTGGCCCAATGAGTGCATCACAATTGGAGATTGATGGCGAGAGTACTAAAATGAATGTCACGCAAGCAGACGCGACATCACCAAACGAGAAGACGACTTGGACACCTGCTTTGGTACCATTGCCTCCATGGGCTCTTCATTTATAACATTCTGCAATCTTGGACATCCCTTCATTTGTATCCCTACTGACTAATGAATCCTGTAATGTAGAACCAGTACAATCTTGACATAACTTGTACTCAAATCAACACACTACAATTCGTTCCTATAATAAAAGAAGAGAGATTGTTCCCCAAACCCACGAGTCTCATATCCTTCCAAGAACGATTGTGTCCATGGATCATCACAATTCGAGATTGAAGCTGAGAGGACAAAAATGAATGCCACAGAAGCAGATGTTGCATCACAAGAGGAAAAGAAGACTTGGACACCTGTTTCGTTGCCATTGCCTCCATGGGCTCTTCATTTATAACATTCTGCAATCCCAGACATTACTTCAGTTGTATTCCAACTGAAGAATGCATCTTATTATCTAGAGCTAGCATAATCTGGACAAAACTTGTACTTAAATCGACACACTACAATCCATTCCTATAATAAAAGAAGGGAGACTGTTCCCCAAACCCCACAAGTCTCCTATCCTTCCCCCTTCTCCGACGTCTCCCATCCTCATTACCCCTCCCCCCATTCCCCTCTCCCACGCTCATCAATTCATCCCAGCACGATACGATGTCCACCAGTTGGTGAAGCAGTATCCAATCATACGTAGTTTCCACTCCCTGAGAGACGAATTGATCCAGGTCAGTGTTGACATGGGTTTCGATGCGGTGAAGTGCTGCGTCAAAGAGGGGAGGAGCTTTGCCACCCCCCTGGTTCAGGTTCGATTCTTGCAGCGAGGAGAGAGTTCCATGTTGTTCTCCCCAGGACGAGGCGCTGCCGGTGAGAGATCCGTCTTCGTTTTGAAGTCACCATATGGGTGGTTCGGCGGGATAATTCTGCGTATCTATCACCACTATGGCTTTAAGAGTAGATGACTTTCGTTTGATGGTGGCCACGTATCGTTTCATGGTGGGGGGGTAGGACACACCGTTGTTGCTGTTCCCTTTTTCTTCTACCCAGGAAATAACTTTGGCCTTGAATTGTGGAGAATGGGCACGGGATGGATGGGTAAGCTGGAGATCTGACCGCGTTTTCCCAAAAAGTCGAGGAGAGCGGAGAGTGATCTACGAGCGCGAATTCTTCGGAGCAGTTGACGGAATAGGGCTTTGGTGCAAACATTGATTTGGAAGGGGTTTCCGTTGCTTTCACGAGAGGAAGGGGGTGGGAAGTTGAGGCCACTGAGGACTTGGCACCAATGATAGGGTTTGCCTGCACGTTGGTTGTCACCGTCACCGTCGCAAGAAGCATTCCTGCTGCTTGAATTCGCATCATCACTATCGACTTCCTCCTGGTGTTTCAATAGGGTCAGTGGTACATTCGGACTTACTAAAACATCATCGCCTGGAAACAAGGTCCAAAAGATCGTCTTCGCGCATCTTACTCTTTTCACTCGCGATTCTGGCCCGCACCACCCCTTGATGCAAATCATACGAAAACACAATTTTGATACATTCTCCTCCGGCTTTGGTCGTTCTTCCCAATAACGTTGCAATTTCAGCAGGAAGAAGATTGACCGTCGATATAGTCAGCTCCACATTCCAACAATTGCAACTTGTACCTTCCTCCACGCTGCCAGTTCCAGAAGAAGAATCAGGAACAGCCACTACATTCATACCATCTCCACCAACAAACTCTCCCAAATCACTTGTTTCTCTCTCTGCCTCCTCCAAGTGATCCACCGTGGACCAAGCATCGATATATCCCGAAAGCTGCACAAAAGAACATACAACGGCGAAGCAAGATTGGATTGTGCCAATTGAAACCTCCGCGTTCGTTCGAGGGACGGAGAGCAAACAAGCCTGTTGGCGGCTTGAATCTTGTTCTCCACGTCAATCGAAGTGGAGGCACCGCTCGCATCCTGACAAAACCATTCGCCCTTACAACCTGCGAAAAATCCATTGAGACTCTCCCCCATCTTTTCTATTTCTCCCAACTTTTTGGGAATTCGTAGCAAGAAACCACGCAGTTCCTCTCGTTTTCTTTGCAATTCCTTCAATTCAGATTTGGATCGAGCGAGTTGATCTACCAAGGAGGATCGTGCTGCGGCATCCTCCTTAAGTTTTGCCAGTATTCGTTCGTGATTGGATGGATCTCGATGGGACAATTTCGAAGCTTCCTCTTGTCCGAATAGGTAGGCATCAACGGCTTCTTCGGGAGTGGCGATTCTCCGTTGCGAATCGGTCATTGGCACATCCCCCCCTCCATCCTTCGCCACGCTTTGTTCGGCGACCTCCAAAGTCTTGACATCCAAACCCAACTCGTCGCACGCCATCGTTTCCAAGTCGTGGGCCTTCCACCCTCGCAACTCCTCGATTTCCCTTTGTAAATAATTCCGTTCGTACTGTAAATTTTGCAACAGTAAACTACAGGATTCGACCTTTTCCCGTTCTTGCCTGGCGATGGCGGCATGATGCCGTTCGATTCGTAGGGTGATTTGACGCCGCAATAGTTTGAGTGTGGAGAGCCCTATGGAGACGGTTAGGACGAGGTCCTCTCGTTCGTTTCCCGATGCGGTGTTTTTGAGGAGATTTGAGATCGTTGAGGAGAGCGTCGGTCGTTTCGCGATGCATGCGTTGCAAGTCGGATGTGATGGGATCGATGGGGTGGGAGGGGTCGTCATCCGTTATGTCGGTGGTGGTTTCGTTGGGGGTGTTTTGATCTTGTTGGGCTAGGGTGTTTTTGGCAGCGGCGATTTCGGCTGCGACGCGACGTTTTTTGGCTGGCGGCATGATGCTGGATGGGAGATTTGATGGGGGTTGGTTGAGTTGAAACCAATAATGGAATGATCCTGAGTCTTGCGATTGTAAGTAGCTAACAATATCATAGCTCAATGCGTTGCGAGCTAATGCTAGGCTAGCTCTTGCGAGAGCTTGCGAGTTACGGGCACGTCCATAACCATGTGACGACCGCCAGAGTCGTCAGTTACGACATGTTACTACCTCCAGTGTCCTACTACCACCAAAGGCATAAGTTACGACCATGTTACTTCCTCGAAAGTCGTCACGGACGACCATGTTACGACAACAAAAGTCGTCCGGTACGACGATGTTACGACAACAAAAGTCGTCCGGTACGACGATGTTACGACAACAAAAGTCGTCCGGTACGACCATATTACGACAACAAAAGTCGTCCGGTACGACCATATTACGACACCAAAAGTCGTCCGTGACGACCATGAGACGACCGTTTGTCGACCGTTCAAGAAGTAACGGACGACTCTGACGACCCAACTGACGACCAGAATAAGCTCGTCGTGACTGAAGTGACGACTCTCGCCAAGATTTTTTTCGCTAAAACGATTTTTTTAAGCGAGTTGCGTGTCTTGCCGGTAGAACACCTTGTGCGAAGGCCGTGGGTCACGACAAAAAGAAACAAGAAACGGACATACGACTTCCCAGCATGTAATTCTGTTTGTTCCCCCCGTGTTATGGTACAATACCCACGGCTCAAAGTGTAGCCCCGGTCGCGTTACAGAGAACCCTGTTTGACCCGGCAACTTGCCGTGCATTCCGAAACTCTCTCTCGAGCAGCACTGGCAAAAAACTTCAATTCAGAACACTTACTCCCCACTCCGCCGCCTTCATGTTTTCGTGGTCCAGGCCGTCGCCCCCTCTGCCATCGGTGGTAGCGACTACTCCCGGAAGACCTCGCCCGACCCCCGGCATCAGCCGAGACGTCCACCTGGCATCCTATCTCAACCACACCGTTCTGAGGCCGAGCACCCGGAGAGTTTCCGTTGGTGAGTGCCTCGTCGCGTTGATTTCGCATCGTTGCATCCTGATTTATTTCTCGCTAATCAACCTGTTGCCCTCCTCTCTTAGACGACACAATCTACGACACAGTCTTCCAAACAACGAGCGGCTTCGCCCTCATCATCCGGGTCTATCTGCCCCTCAACGGCTCCACCGCCCCGTCATTCACGCTCCACGGCGTACGCGCCTCTCACGATTGGCTCGACATTCGCATGCGAGTCATTGGATATCCCCCCATCTTGTCCGATCAGTCGTGGAGGTCGTCCAACTTACGGTTGGGCGATGCAGTCTACGCCGTCATTCATCATTTTCAATTGAACCCCCCCACCATTTCAGAAATTACCGATGCCAATTTGAGGCGGTTGCAAGAATCGCTGACGGGGCAGTTCAATGCGAGGAGGGCTCACAGCAATTCCGCTCCGCCGGCGTCTCAGAGGCCCAATGGCGAATCCTTGACAGTGCCCCATGCCAGGGACAACGACCGGCTTACTCAGAGCGTGGAACCCAATAATTTGAGGCCGACCCCGTCTGAAGCGGACGAGGAAGAAGTCAACGCGCTCATTCCATCCGTTCCCGATTCATTTGACAACATCGATACCATGGCCATGTCGGAACTGAAACAACTGTTTGATGACGAAGCGGCGTTCGAAAACTTTGTCCAGCAAACCTCAGAGGTATCCACAGTGAAAGAACTCAAACAATCCATTGAACAATCCAATGTCCGCGCAGCCGAATCCAACCTTATTCATAGAGAACGAATGGAAATAATCCATGCCGAGCTGGAATCACTGCAGCAAGAGTTGCAAGACAAACTCCAACGGTACAAACAACTCGAAGAAAGTACACGTGGCATGACTCGACCACCAAGTCTCAGAGAGACAATCAACGATCTCAATCATGCCAAGAGGGACGCCCTTCGATACTCGGAGGAACTGGCAGAAGATTGGGTGGAATCGGGTAGAGATGTCGGTGACTTTGTGGAGAGATTTATCGAGACTAGAATACTCTATCATACGAGGGCGGCGAAGGCAGAACGACTTTCCATGTCCATGTGACAAACGTATTGTGTAGTGTTGTGTGGGTCAGAAGCGGTTAGAGTCTTGCTTGTTTGTGTGTGTGCAGGAATAGTAGTTATCCGAGCTATTAATTCGCCTATCAATAAAAAAGGTCATATTTTACAGTTGTCAATTCATGCTGTACTTTGACATTTTTCTTTCGATATTGTACCTTGAGTCAACCATGCAATGGAAGTGGCTGTTTCTTTTGCGGAGTCTGTATTGCCTCCACCTCCTTGTGACCCGTAACTTCTTCAATCACGCTCCTCTGGACAGACTCTTTGTCAACACTGCTTTCACCAACATTTTTTTCCATTGCGCACTCCAATTCCAACTGCCGAAATTCTTCATTCAACTCTTTCTCGTCAATCTCTGGACCAATCGCATCAACACCGAACGATTCAAGAGAAGTCGCCTCCATTTCTTCTTGAATATCCAACATCAACTCCTCCACATCCACGTCACCAATACCGCTGCTCGTGCGTATCTCTTGCAACGCCATCTTGAGCATCGAGTACGTCTGCACCAGTTGAACATCATCCTTGGCTCGTTGTAACCGGAGCTCGCTCGCATCCAGGTTGGAGAGGAGGGAGACACATCGTTCCAATTCTTCCGTTGCCGCCTTTCGTCGTTTCATGTGTACGAGAGCGGACCGCGTCATTCCTTTTCTGTGCGCAGTGACGGCATTTTGTTTCGCGGTTTCCACGTCCCGTTCGAGTTGTTGCATTCGATGTTGTATCGAAGTTTTTGTATTGTGAATTTGAAAGAGTGCATGATCTGATTTGCATTTGGTAAAGTTGGGGGGGGGTTCCGTTGGGAAAGAGCGTGATTGTTTCTTCGTCCATGAATGCATATTGTGCTTTGACCAATGTCTCTGCCAACAGATTTACTCCATCTTCAGAAACATTGGAAAGGAGATTTCCGACATAATGCTGGAGAAGTGTATTGCTTTCATCAATGCCCATTGACGTTGCGTCGGCAGTGAAGTGATTTCCGCAATGTCTACACATCGACCCAATAGACCCGTGACCGAAACCGTATTTATGAAGAATTATTCGATCTGTATTCCCGTGTGTATCACAAAGAAAGAAGAATTCGTCTCGAGCATGCGAATTTTGAGATACGATTTGATTTGTGTATGATAAAAAGTATCGACACGAGGACACAATGGCACCGAAGCTAATTATGTTGTCAGTAATGTCCCATGGACGATGATTCAAAGTCGCACCCGCCACTCCCTTTGCTATCAATGCTGCATCATCCTTATCGATTTGATTCGAAACATTGATTGTTGTCTTGGAACTCGACGACCTATCATCCAATTCTTCCCTGAATGATGGATGATGAGACGAAACACCCTCGGCATTCAATCTCATTGTGTATTCATCACCCAAGATGGAATCGATCGCGTACGATATCCCATGTGATATTGTTCGTACGGGTAAAGTAACATATTGAACCCATGAAGAAGAAGTTTGTGCTTGTTTAGTTGTTGTTGTCGTTGCCGTTTGTTCTTCGGTGTCCATTGAGGCACGTCGCAAATTCGTAGTATTGCTTGATAATTGTAGACCGGAAAGGGTGGCCACGGCTTGTGCTTGTTGAGTGGTCCAATGAGTACACGTAGTATGGTGGTCTACTATGCAAACTGCCAATGTGAAAGATGTTTTGTCCCCAGAATCATTGAGAATATTCCCATCAGGATCAATCATTGCGCATTCGTCCTCTACTTTTGCCAATATTATTTCCCTGACATTTTCACGAGCCATCTCACGACAATCGTCTTCATTCTCCTTCAGTAAAGATGACATGGTGTCATCAAATGTCGTTTCCAACGACGACCAAAACGAAACACGCTTGAAGCAACTCAAAGCGTGTGCCTCTACCCAAAACTTGGTTACGACGGCATTCCCGGCAGAGACGGTTTCATCCTTGATCAGAAAGGAGGCAGGTGACATCATCGCGGCCGACGACGATGCGATGATTCTGTTATCCTCGAGTCGTTGGATGACGTGAGGGTAGAGAGGAGAAGCAGATTGCTTGGAGGGTGTTGTCATTGTTCCTGATGACTTTTTTGAGCAGTGCGCAGTGAGGAGTGCTCGCACAATGGTATGGGAAGGGATTGAAATCTCGACGCTGCAGAAACCAGAATATCGCTAAATTCTCAAAAATATGTATTACATTTCACATAGGAGTCTCTGCATATTCGCCAATGGTGGGGATAAAGCTGGTTCCTGGGCACCCTACTCCAGGAACCAGGGTTGGGTCTCCTGCAGCATATGCAACATCAATGCAGTTTATCTTGTGAAATATGGTGGCCACCCGGTGCATGTGAATAAGTATATTGCTACATGTTGACAAGAATTTGGGCATAGGGTACCAAATAACTTGGGCTCTGTTCATCACAATGCAACTGTCATGGCACCAGGGTAACAGTCAAAAATTATTTTGTCACATTAAAATGTTCCTTAATTAGCCCGACTTTGTACGCCTATTGCGACGCTTCAAAGCACATTCAGCCCAAGAACCAATCAACAGTATTCTCAAGGACCCTCTTGAGAGCTTAAGGCTTAAAGTCTAGCTCACCAGGGCCATAAAACAATAACTAATAGTCATCATATCTGTCTCCAATAACAGCGTTGGCACCCGTAATGCGACAAAATAATACCCCGCAGAACCTGATACAAATTCTACACAAAAGTTATGTCCCTTAATTCTTGATGCCACGCGTAGAATCAGGCCTTTTCTACATATGAATCAGTAGATAGGCTGATAATGCGACAAAATAATCGTAATGCCACAAAATAATTTTTGACTGGTACCAAGAAAAAAGGCTCTGTTTGACCAGATTTGGTACCCAGGGGAAGCTAGGCAATTTAACTAGGACCCCCCCCCCTCCCCCCTTCCCTCCAAACATCCCTGTTGTTCCAATTGAGTGCATTCAATATGCCATGTACTCCCACAACCAGCAACCTCTAGAGAGGAAGTCAAGTTGGCATAAAAAAATCATCCTCATTGGGGCAGCACATTGTACATGATCTTTGTTTAGCGGGTAACATAATTTGTGTTGTTGACATCGATGATGCACATCATACGTATCTGTCACAACAGAGCATTCTTGTTATCACTTCTCACTTTCATTGGCATAATACTTTTACAAGCAACGTATAAATATAGGTGTTGCCCACATGTCCATAACCAAGTACATTTTATATGATGTAAGGTAACTCAGATGACAGTCACTGATGTATCATATGTTTTACATTGTCACAAAGCATTATTGTCTAACTTGAAACATAGAATGTTAATCACTGCAATGAGTGTCACACTGACACTGGTAATGTACATTATATGTTGAAAGTAACATGTCTGTGTCACTGGCAATGTATATGCTGAGATTATTCATTACCATGGTTGCTGTTGCTATAAATTGTATGTTGCAGCTATTGGCAGACTATACTTGCATGCATATAACAAGCAACAGTGGTCACATAGTATCAACAACAATCAAGTACATTACAGGTATGATAATATACCATGCAATATTATGCTAATAGTCAAGCCATTAAATTAAGAAATCTCTTTTCTTCTCTTCAGTTTTTATTGTGATTCATCAATGAGAAACTCAAATATCTGCGATCCATCCTTTCCTTGTTTTTCTTGTGATCTATTCCCATTATTTGACATCAGAAGTTTTGTGTTCAAATGGTGATGGAAACATCAGATTGCCCCAAAGCTTTCAATGAAACTGGTTATGACAATCCTCTTTGCTCCTCTAAATAGATTCCTCCAAAGCTACTATACCATACCAACAGTACAATGCCTACGATTCCACGAGAGCTACCTCGAGAAGAACTACCTACATTACCATGCACGTATTTAATATTTTTACAACAAACCTTGCAACACGGTCATGTGAAAAGTGAGAATAATATTATGAGAACCCGATGTGTCATAAATTCACGTGATTGTGTTAACTTTAGCAGCGTAAGCATCTGTAAGCATGATGATGTTAGATAATCACGATGCTGTTATTTTATGTGGTGGAAACTACATAGTTTACTTCATTGCATGAAATCAAGCTAGAGGTAGCCCACAACCCCCTCGGCACCCTCTCGGCACCCATGGCAATATAGTTTCCACGATGGCTCTGGCAGCGATGTAGGCTTGGATAGAACTCCCAAGGGAGTACATTCCCCCCTCGCTCGTCCAACCATCAAGCCGTTGTTGCAGCTGCCATCAAGGGAGCTGCCGTCGCTGTCGCTGTTGCTGCATGTCGCTGTCGCTATTGCCACTGCCCATTGCTGCCACCCGTCGCTGCCATCACTGCTGCTGTCACCCGTTGCAACCGCTAGTGCTGCCGCCATTGGCAAGGCAGCAGCCATCACTGCCGTTGCTGCCACCGCCTGTTGCTGCCATTGTCTCTGCCCCCATCGCTGCTGTTGTTGCTGTTGCCGTTGTAGCTGTCGCCCATCGCTATTGTCGCCCATTGCTGCCGCCATTGTGTTTTCTGATCCTGTTGCCGTTGATGCCACCTTTGCCGTTGACACCTTTGCTGCCACTGTTTCCGTGGATGTCACCTTCACCACCGTAGTCACATTTGCTGTCGCTGAGGCTGCAATTATCCCCCCTTAATAATCATAAGAAACACAACAATCAACCTTTACATCTATGTGTTGCTTTAAATCATAAAGTAGACTAAGAAAGTTATCTTATTGAGTTTGTACAAGTTGATTTATTTGTTTATTTCAGGTTAGGGTTGCTTGGAGGGTGTTGTCATTGTTCCTGATGACTTTTTTTTCCGTTCGATGAGTGGCGAGCTGTCTCCGGAGGTGCTACATCAAATGCACAACAAATGGGACAAGGAGTTGGGCGGACTGATGAGGAACTCGGAGAAGGTATGCACAAAATTCAAGAGCTGTGCGATTGAGTTCAGTCCAACTATTGGGCAGTGGCTCAAGCGACGTGCTGTTCTAAAATGGCTACTTCGCTGGCATGAAGGGAAGGTCCCTGACACCAGGAACCTCGTACGGGCATCACGTCGAGCCAACATCTTGAATCCCCTATCTTTGAGCAAGGTAGAAGTTCAGCAACGACTACAAGCCTGCCTAGAACATCTCTTTGAGTTAAAATCTGAGGCACCCGCCCTGAGACAACAACATCTCCAGTGGCGATTGGATGTAGCGAAGATCAGGGTGACGGCCAGGAATCTACGGAAGTTTTCAGGATAATACGTCGCGAAGCATCGAGACAAAGACAGCGGAACATCAATAGGGTCGTCAAGGACTCTCGAGGCAGGTCGGTCCTAAGCGTGGGGATTTCCTCTGACGGGGATGCGCGCACTATCACTGAAAGAGGTGAAGTAGAAGAAACCTGTGGTGAACATCTTGGCGAACGATTCTCACTGGGCAAACGTGCGCCACTTTCAGCGGCTTCTTTACATGCTGTAATTGGTGACCTAGGAGACACAGCCGCAGCGCAACGAATCTTAGACAATGATTACACATTCTCTTCTGATTGGGACACAGTAACAGTGGACTTGCTACGGTCATGTGCACGCTTGCGCCTAGAATGTGTGGATCATTCTGAATCAGAAAGTGATGTGACTCCAGAAGACTTCATTGGGTTTTGGGCCAGATCGAAAGAAGCCACCTCGTCTTCCAAAAGTGGAAGACACTTTGGACATTATCGAGCCATAAACGGGGGATGAGGGACTGGTTGCCTTACAGGTTCAAAGTATAAATCTTGCAGCTCAACGGGGTCGTCCGCTAGACAGATGGAGGGAGGGTGTGACAGTTCTTTTGGAGAAGGTAGCCGGAAACAACCGGATTGATAAACTACGGGCTATCTGTCTCCTGGAAGCGGACTTCAACTGGTGGTTGAAGGTGCACTTTGCACGCAAGATGACTGCACGTATGAGTGTTTTACCTTTGGAACAAGGCGCGACCTCGGGTAAAACTGCACTTGACTCATCCATATGCAAACAACTGTTCCTAGACCAGGCCAACATTCTTCACTGTCGAACAGCAATTTCCAGTACCGACGCCGCTAACTGCTACAATGCGGTGAACCATGCTGCGGGGAGCTTCGCGCTTCAAGCAATGAACATCCCCCTGACAATCGTGAAATGTTATCTACTCTGTGTTCAGACAATGAGATTCTTCTTGAAAACTGGCTTTGGCCTAGCGACCCGTAGCTACGGGGGGACGATCGGGAATCCCTACATGGGACTTGTACAAGGAAGCGGGGCAGCTCCTGCGGCCTGGACAGCAATCAGCACGGTGATGCTAAATGCTTACAAGTCTAAAGGACATGGGGCGTACTTCCTATCAGCGTGGTCGGGTATTTGCCTCGGTATTGCAGCCCTATTGTACGTAGATGACACCGATCTTTTGCATATAGACACGGGTTGCCTCTCTGAGTCCCAGTTCGTCCAGCGTGTACAAAGTGGCACAACATACTGGGCACACCTATTGCAAGCAACGGGCGGTAACCTGAAGCCTGAAAAATGCTATTGGTACTTGTTGTCATACAAGTTTGTCAAGGGAACTGCAGTCCCCAAACCAGTCAAGGACCTGAAACAGTACGAACTGTGCATACCTCAGCTGGGATCAAGACCTGTGACGATAGAACTCCGCGACCCAAACACTGCATCAGAAGTGTTAGGAGTTTGGTCGTGTCCCAGCGGTCTTGGGACGACTCAACTGGATCACATGTTGGGTAAAGGACGTTGGTGGGGTCAGAGAGTACTTCACAGCTCCCTCAGACCGTCCGAAGCTTGGCACAGCCTCAGGACACAAGCAATGCCTTCAGTTAGGTATGGGCTTATCGCATTGATGAATGATCCCACCACAGTTGATGACGCGTTTGGAGCGTGGTACTATAGCATCCTTCCGGCACTGGGAGTCAACAGGAACATTGCTAAAGACTGGAGAACTCTTCCAACTCAATATCAGGGACTTGGATTACCCTTGATGTCATTAGAGAGGTTAGCCATCACCCTACAGTACCTACAACGGCATTGGGGAAGACAGTCATCCATGGGACATATACTCAGAAGTATTTTTGAACTTACGCAGATCGAGGTGGGCCTGGCTGGTAATTTTCTTTGCCGTGATTTCTCCATCTTCGGGGGGCTTGCATCGCACACGTGGTTTAAAACTCTCTGGGAATACATGTCTAGGTATCGGGTCTCGGTAGATCTCGGTAATGTGGACGTTCCTCCGGTACGTCAACGAGACAAGGTAGTGATGGAAGAAGTAGTGAAGATCATTCCGTCAGCGCAGTGGATAAGTTTCAATCGAGTGAGAAAGCACTACAAAGTGTACTTTATGTCTCAATTAACATTACGTGATGGCATTACTGTAAACCCGGCAAAACTCGGACATCCTGGGTGGGAACTGCCTGATTCGACCATGAAGTTCTCAATAGAACATCCAACGCGTGCAGATTTTTGCATATGGAAGGAAACCGTGGCGATTCTCACCTCTAGCACCTTTCGTCTGTCGCCACGTCTTGGAAAGCACATTCGACTGCCGTATGACATTGTGCAGTGGCGCACCGACGAAACGAATACGATGCTCGTAAAGGAGACTGGGGACGGCAATCAGACAATCTATCTGCCAATGAGTACCCGGTATCCGACTCGAGGCAGACAATTATATAAACCAACAACCAATACACGAGACACTGCAACTTGTTCTTATATTGCCTCGGTTCATCAAGTGTCGTCGGGAACTGTCTCAGTCCACTCGCAATCGCTGCTCATGACACCCCCACCCCAACGGAGGATCCTCACCCTCAAACAAGCCTTATCACAACTGCCTCAATGCCAATTCCTACATGGCGTCAAAGTGACGGGAGATGGTGCGTGGTTAATTGAAGCCTTTAAGCGTGGGTCCCTCCTTGCCTGCCACGATGGCTCCTTCATGCCAGACAGCGACGACACCCGCTGTTCGGCTGCTTTGGTCCTGCTCTGTAAAGTCACGGGGAACTTAGCCACGATCACCTACTGTGAGCGCACGGCCGCTGGGATCGCCTCAAACTACCGTGGTGAACTTATAGGCAGCATTGCAGCAACGGCAGTGCTCATAGCCCTGCAAGCACTAACCAGTCCTTCATTTTCTCGAACATACAGCATCTTCTGCGATAACATGGGTGTAGTGCAACATGCTAACTCCAGATTCAGACCACTACCAGAGAAACAAGCTCAAGCAGACCTACTCCACCTTCTTCGCTATAATCTAGACCGTTTAGCGTTGGATGTGGAATATGTACATGTGTACGGTCATCTGGATGCGGACACGCACTTTAACCAACTCACTCTACCTCAACAACTGAACGTCATGGCCAACAAGTTGGCAAAGGATTGCCTACTGGAAGGCATCAAGACAGAGATGATGCATGGCCCGACGTATCCAGAGGAGCCCATACGCATCTGGATCTATGGTCAAAAAGCGACTTCGTCAATCCGGGCGGCGTTGTATGCCACATGGGGATCGGAAACAGCACAGCGCCTGCTGAGTAGGAAAGGCATCGTGTGTCGGCCTCACTTTCATCATATTGCATGGGACGCGGTTGGGAGGGCGATGACTTCGTACCCACAAATGTTTGCTCTGTGGATAACCAAGCACGTCTCCGGCTTCAGTGGCACAAATCGTCAATTGACCAGGATCGACCCGGCGGTGGCCAATAGATGCCTCTGTTGCGGACAGCTGAACGAGTCGAAAGGGCACATAACACGCTGTACAAACGCGGGGCGCACACGTGTCTTTGAGAAATCCGTGGAAAAACTCCTGGACTGAATGGAAGACACACACTGTGACATAAACATCGTTGAATGCCTAGAGGAGTACCTCCTCAGAAGAGGACGGAGGACTATGTCGAGCATCGCTTCTTCTCTCCCTCATCTGCTGGGCTGGGCCACTGAAATGGACGAACTGGGATGGGATAATTTCATGGAAGGGCGAGTGGGCTCCACACTTTTCCGGCTGCAAAAGCAGGAATTGAAGCGCTCTGGGTCTCGCAGACATATTCACTCCTGGTCTACTGAGTTCATTCGTCACGTCCTGGGCATAACGCACAAGCAGTGGATTTTTAGAAACACCCGAACGCACATCTGCCTACTTGATGGAAAAACAGAGGCGGAACATCTCTCCATCATGGAACAGGTGGGTAAATTACTCTTCACCGACCCACATCAACTATTGCCGCAGCACAGATATCTATTGGAACTGGATTTTTTGGAGCTAGGTGCTGGATCTACTACGAATAGACAGTATTGGCTTGCAAGCCTTACCTCGGCCCTAGATGCTAGGAGACACATTGACTCGCCACTCGGACAGACCTCACATCAAACATCAGCACTGCCGTCGTCGGCCACACAATCTGATTGACGCTGGTAACGTGACCTATTGATCAGCCCACCACTGGGCTGAATACGCCCCAATTGGGGTATGAAGGAAGACAGGGACTCTTCTTATGGCTGTATTGCCATTGCTCTGCTTAGCTGGAAAAGAAAGACTATTGTCCGTGCATCACTTAGATTTTATAGATAACGCACGATTTACTAAGGGATATTTGATATTTGTTCCTGATGACTTTTTTGAGCAGTGCGCAGTGAGGAGTGCTCGCACAATGGTATGGGAAGGGATTGCAATCTCGACGCTGCAGAAACCAGAATATCACTAAATTCTCAAAAATATGTATTACATTTCACATAGGAGTCTCTGCATATTCGCCAATGGTGGGGATAAAGCTGGTTCCTGGGCACCCTACTCCAGGAACCAGGGTTGGGTCTCCTGCAGCATATGCAACATCAATGCAGTTTATCTTGTGAAATATGGTGGCCACCCGGTGCATGTGAATAAGTATATTGCTACATGTTGACAAGAATTTGGGCCTGGGGTACCAAATAACTTGGGCTCTGTTCATCACAATGCAACTGTCATGGCACCAGGGTAACAGTCAAAAATTATTTTGTCACATTAAAATGTTCCTTAATTAGCCCGACTTTGTACGCCTATTGCGACGCTTCAAAGCACATTCAGCCCAAGAACCAATCAACAGTATTCTCAAGGACCCTCTTGAGAGCTTAAGGCTTAAAGTCTAGCTCACCAGGGCCATAAAACAATAACTAATAGTCATCATATCTGTCTCCAATAACAGCGTTGGCACCCGTAATGCGACAAAATAATACCCCGCAGAACCTGATACAAATTCTACACAAAAGTTATGTCCCTTAATTCTTGATGCCACGCGTAGAATCAGGCCTTTTCTACATATGAATCAGTAGATAGGCTGATAATGCGACAAAATAATCATAATGCAACAAAATAATTTTTGACTGGTACCAAGAAAAAAGGCTCTGTTTGACCAGATTCGGTACCCAGGGGAAGCTAGGCAATTTAACTAGGACCCCCCCCCCCTTCCCTCCAAACATCCCTGTTGTTCCAATTGAGTGCATTCAATATGCCATGTACTCTCACAACCAGCAACCTCTAGAGAGGAAGTCAAGTTGGCATAAAAAAATCATCCTCATCGGGGCAGCACATTGTACATGATCTTTGTTTAGCGGGTAACATAATTTATGTTGTTGACATCGATGATGCACATCATACGTATCTGTCACAACAGAGCATTCTTGTTATCACTTCTCACTTTCATTGGCATAATACTTTTACAAGCAACGTATAAATATAGGTGTTGCCCACATGTCCATAACCAAGTACATTTTATATGATGTAAGGTAACTCAGATGACAGTCACTGATGTATCATATGTTTTACATTGTCACAAAGCATTATTGTCTAACTTGAAACATAGAATGTTAATCACTGCAATGAGTGTCACACTGACACTGGTAATGTACATTATATGTTGAAAGTAACATGTCTGTGTCACTGGCAATGTATATGCTGAGATTATTCATTACCATGGTTGCTGTTGCTATAAATTGTATGTTGCAGCTATTGGCAGACTATACTTGCATGCATATAACAAGCAACAGTGGTCACATAGTATCAACAACAATCAAGTACATTACAGGTATGATAATATACCATGCAATATTATGCTAATAGTCAAGCTATTAAATTAAGAAATCTCTTTTCTTCTCTTCAGTTTTTATTGTGATTCATCAATGAGAAACTCAAATATCTGCGATCCATCCTTTCCTTGTTTTTCTTGTGATCTATTCCCATTATTTGACATCAGAAGTTTTGTGTTCAAATGGTGATGGAAACATCAGATTGCCCCAAAGCTTTCAATGAAACTGGTTATGACAATCCTCTTTGCTCCTCAAAATAGATTCCTCCAAAGCTACTATACCATACCAACAGTACAATGCCTACAATTCCACGAGAGCTACCTCGAGAAGAACTACCTACATTACCATGCACGTATTTAATATTTTTACAACAAACCTTGCAACACGGTCATGTGAAAAGTGAGAATAATATTATGAGAACCCGATGTGTCATAAATTCACGTGATTGTGTTAACTTTAGCAGCGTAAGCATCTGTAAGCATGATGATGTTAGATAATCACGATGCTGTTATTTTAGGTGGTGGAAACTACATAGTTTACTTCATTGCATGAAATCAAGCCAGAGGTAGCCCACAACCCCCCCCCCCCCTCGGCACCCTCGGCACCCTCTCGGCACCCATGGCAATATAGTTTCCACGATGGCTCTGGCAGCGATGTAGGCTTGGATAGAACTCCCAAGGGAGTACGTTCCCCCTCGCCGTCCAACCATCAAGCCGTTGTTGCAGCTGCCATCAAGGGAGCTGCCGTCGCTGTCGCTGTTGCCGCATGTCGCTGTCGCTATTGCCACTGCCCATTGCTGCCGCCCGTCGCTGCCATCACTGCTGCTGTCACCCGTTGCAACCGCTAGTGCTGCCGCCATTGGCAAGGCAGCAGCCATCACTGCCGTTGCTGCCACCGCCTGTTGCTGCCATTGTCTCTGCCGCCATCTCTGCTGTTGTTGCTGTTGCCGTTGTAGCTGTCGCCCATCGCTATTGTCGCCCATTGCTGCCGCCATTGTGTTTTCTGATCCTGTTGCCGTTGATGCCACCTTTGCCGTTGACACCTTTGCTGCCACTGTTTCCGTGGATGTCACCTTCACCACCGTAGTCACATTTGCTGTCGCTGAGGCTGCAATTATCCCCCCTTAATCATCATAAGAAACACAACAATCAACCTTTACATCTATGTGTTGCTTTAAATCATAAAGTAGACTAAGAAAGTTATCTTATTGAGTTTGTACAAGTTGATTTATTTGTTTATTTCAACTTAGTAAACGTTCATTAATTGAATAATTAAATTATAAATTAAATTAGTAATTAATGGAGCTATGCTCAGGTGGCATTGGGTTTGGCAGCTGTTGGTTTTGCCAGCTGATGAGTTTAATGGCTTCTTAAGTGGTAATGATAATGTTGTGTTCAGCAGCCACATGGCCGTGGCCATGGTTGTTGCACATTTGTGGCGCCTGTTACCTAATGTAGAGAAAACGCACAACAATTATTTTATCAAGTAGTGTTGCAGCAGTGACCACATCGTGAATTTGGGCTGGGAGTCATGGTGTATTTTTATGTGAATGAACGGTTGCAATTGTTGCAAAAAATGAATATTTTGAGCAACAATCAGTGCAACATCAGTTGCAAATGACCTAATAAGTATCTTGAAAATAGGGAGCATATTGTGGTTTTTATCATAGTATTAATAGGGGTAAATTCACACCGTGATCACGGTACTAATTCCTACCTATTGTGCACAGATTGTTGCAAAAACAGAATAACATGCACGTATTTAATATTTTTACAACAAACCTTGCAACATGGTCATGTGAAAAGTGACAATAATATTATGAGAACCCGATGTGTCATAAATTCACGTGATCGTGTTAACTTTAGCAGCGTAAGCATCTGTAAGCATGATGATGTTAGATAATCACGATGCTGTTATTTTATGTGGTGGAAACTACATAGTTTACTTCATTGCATGAAATCAAGCTAGAGGTAGCCCACAACCCCCCGGCACCCATGGCAATACAGTTTCCACGATGGCTCTGGCAGCGATGTAGGCTTGGATAGAACTCCCAAGGGAGTACATTCCCCCCTCGCTCGTCCAACCATCAAGCCGTTGTTGCAGCTGCCATCAAGGGAGCTGCCATCAAGGGAGCTGCCATCAAGGGAGCTGCCGTCGCTGTCGCTGTTGCCGCATGTCGCTGTCGCTATTGCCACTGCCCATTGCTGCCACCCGTCGCTGCCATCACTGCTGCTGTCACCCGCTGCAACCGCTAGTGCTGCCGCCATTGGCAAGGCAGCAGCCATCACTGCCGCTGCTGCCACCGCCTGTTGCTGCCATTGTCTCTGCCGCCATCTCTGCTGTTGTTGCTGTTGCCGTTGTAGCTGTCGCCCATCGCTATTGTCGCCCATTGCTGCCACCATTGTGTTTTCTGATCCTGTTGCCGTTGATGCCACCTTTGCCGTTGACACCTTTGCTGCCACTGTTTCCGTGGATGTCACCTTCACCACCGTAGTCACATTTGCTGTCGCTGAGGCTGCAATTATCCCCCCTTAATCATCATAAGAAACACAACAATCAACCTTTACATCTATGTGTTGCTTTAAATCATAAAGTAGACTAAGAAAATTATCTTATTGAGTTTGTACAAGTTGATTTATTTGTTTATTTCAACTTAGTAAACGTTCATTAATTGAATAATTAAATTATAAATTAAATTAGTAATTAATGGAGCTATGCTCAGGTGGCATTGGGTTTGGCAGCTGTTGGTTTTGCCAGCTGATGAGTTTAATGGCTTCTTAAGTGGTAATGATAATGTTGTGTTCAGCGGCCACATGGCCGTGGCCATGGTTGTTGCACATTTGTGACGCCTGTTACCTAATGTAGAGAAAACGCACAACAATTATTTTATCAAGTAGTGTTGCAGCAGTGACCACATCGTGAATTTGGGCTGGGAGACATGGTGTATTTTTTATGTGAATGAACGGTTGCAATTGTTGCAAAAAATGAATATTTTGAGCAACAATCAGTGCAACATCAGTTGCAAATGACCTAATAAGTATCTTGAAAATAGGGAGCATATTGTGGTTTTTATCATAGTATTAATTACTAGCAGCCGCTGCAAGATTTTTTAGCAGTTGCTTATAGTAATTCGTTTTTGCATATATGTATAGATGTATAGAGGGAGAGTAGGTAGGTCATAAGGAATGTGTGAGGAATGCTCATGAGTCAGCAAAAAGATTATGACTGAATGTTATGTGGTCACGATGCTATTTTGATCGTGGCAATTTTCAGTGTGTTGTTGTTACGTCACATCAATCCGATTCTTATGATCTGTTTAGAACTGTGGGCGGAGTAGTACCGTTTAGTGTTGTGTTTCCAGGCTGTGCAGTTTTGAAATTCTTAATCGTGAATGTTTTGACAGAGACGGGCAATAGAGCACTATTATCTGTGTTTAGAACTTTGGGCGGAGTAGTACTGTTTAGTGTTGTGTTTCCAGGCTGTGCAGTTTTGAAATTCTTAATCGGTAATGTTTTGACAGTGAGGGGCAATAGAGCACTATTATGTGTTGAGTTAGAATAGTTGTTTCGAATCATGTGAAATCATTCGTTTTTCACACACATGATCTCAATAAGTTTTCAAATGTTTTTGTGTCTAGCAACGACCGCCACAGTGTTTTGTCAATGATAAATTACTATTGGTGAGTCCATCATGTTGACCGGCGTCATGTCAACGGAGCCACCAAAGCGCCGTTGTGTTAAGTGCATTATGACAAATTGTATTGTTTGGCTGTGGTTATTTTGCTTGTGATGTAGTTGTGCTGGGGTGTGTTTTGTTGTTCAGGTGTTGGTGGCATCACATTCGTTCATTGTCGACGCGACTGCCACTGTCGTCATCTCTTTGCTCCGTTCGGGGGGCAGATCTGACTCGCAGATTTGCTTTTGTCTGCGTGTGTTTTTAGTTGTGTTGTGGTTGGGGGTTGTATTGTGTGTTCATCTTTCTTTGTCGGCGTGACCGCATTTGGTTGTCGTCGAAATGAGCGCATTCGCACTCCATCGATGTGAGCACATTTGCT